>VIAB01047606.1:0-18257 GCA_009801035.1 Oophaga pumilio | reverse complement strand
CCCCTCACCTTGTCATTGGGACCGCAAGCTTCAAGGTTTGATTTGAAATGGCTTGTTCAGGTTTGTGATGAAAATGTGCAGTCAATCTAGGTGACTTCATGCTTCGGAATTCTCAGGGCGCGTGCGTTACACACTTTAAGAATTCTCCCATGATAGTAGCAATGTGAGCACAATTATGCAATATTTAAACTTACAGCCACATTCCGACTAGATGTGTCTAACCTCTCTCAATTATCATTGAACTAGGCCATGCATGTCTTGTCGGCACGTGAGCGCATGTACATAAATTAGACACTTGTGGTTTCATGACCTCCCGCTCTCACCACGGCACCAGAGAATCCTGACAACGTGCAGTGCTTTCTGTTAGAATGCAGAAGTCTGCAGTCCAATAAATTAACTGCAGACTTTCATCACAAACGTGGACAAACCCTTTAATGCTCCTAACATAAATTAAAACATAGTAACCCTTAACTTGTCAAATGACACAACACTTTATTAACATGGACATGTATCGCGTAATCTTACAAGTTATGCCCTATAAGACGACACTAGGCGTATAAGAAGACCCCCCCACTTTTAAGAAGATTTTATATTTTGACTGGAAAAGTTGGGGAGTCGTCTTATATGCCCAGTCGTCTTATACGCCGGAAAATACGGTATTTGTTTTTCTGTGCCTGGTTTTCTCTGTGTAATGGTCATGTGTTAATATGCATTTACATTTTGCATACACATTAACTTACTTTTTCAGTTCAGAACTAGTTTCTTATCATGCTTCAAGTTTTGCATTTTAGGCCGGTATTCCAGTGTTTTTCCTGTATGTTACTCTAGTTCTATACAGTACTATTTTGCATTTTAAAAAATAAAAAATACAGGACATATATTTGGAAGTGTGGTAGCTCCGTGACAGGCCTCATTTATCTGCATGCTTCAAGTTTTACATTTTAGGCTGGTATTCCAGTGTTTTTCCTGTCTGTTACTCTAGCTCTAAACAGCACTATTTTGTATGTAAAAAAATAAAAAACTACAGGCCACATATTTGGCAGTGTGGTATCTCAGTGACAGACCTCATATATCTGCGTGCTCCAAGTTTGGGCATTTTAGGCCAGTACTGCATTGTTTTTCCTGTCTGTTCTCTAATTCTATGCAGCACTATTTTACATTTAAAAAATAAAAAATCTTATGCCACATATTTGCCATTGTGCTATCTCTGTGTGAGGCCTCATATATCTGTGTGCTCCAAGTTTGGGCATTTTAGGCCGTTATTCCAGTGTTTTTCCTGTCTGTTACACTAGATATATACTGCACTATTTTGCATTTAAAAAAATTAAAAATACAGGCCACAAATTTGGTAGAGTGGTATCTCCGTGACAGGACTCATATATCTGCGTGCTCCAAGTTTGGGCATTTTAGGCCTGTACACCAGTGTTTTTCCTGTCTGTTACTCTAGTTCTATACAGCACTATTCTGCACTTAAAAAAATAAAAAATACAGGCCACATATTTGACAGTGTGGTATCTCGCTGACAGGCCTCATATATCTGCGTGCTCCAAGTTTGGGCATTTTAGGCTGGTACTGTAGTGTTTTTCCTGTCTGTTACTCTAGTTCTATACAGCACTATTTTGCATTTAAAAAAATAAAGAATACAGGCCATATATTTGGCAATGTGGTATCTCCATGACAGGGCTCAAATATGTACGTGCTCCAAGTTTGGGCATTTTAGGTTAGTATTCCAGTGTTTTTCCTATCTGTAACTCTAGTTCTATACAGCACTATTTTGCATTAAAAAAAATAAAAAATACATGCCATATATTTGGCAGTGTGGTATCTCTGTGACAGTCCTCATATACGTGTGTTCTCCAAGTTTGGGCATTTTAAGCCGGTACTGCAGTGTATTTACTGTCTGTTGCTCTAGTTATAAACAGCAGTATTTAGGAGACCCCCAAAAATTTCAGGCAACATATTTGGGAGCGTGGTATCTCCGTGAGAGTCCTCATATATCTGCATGCTTCAAGTTTTGAATTTTAAGCCTGTATTCCAGTGTTTTTCCTGTCTGTTACTCTAGCTCTACACAGCACTATTTTGCATGTAAAAAATAAAAAACTACAGGCCACATATTTGGCAGTGTGGTATCTCAGTGACAGACCTCATATATCTGCGTGCTCCAAGTTTGGACATTTTAGGCCAGTACTGCATTGTTTTTCCTGTCTTTTACTCTAGTTCTATGCAGCACTATTTTACATTTATAAATTAAAAAATTTAGGCCACATATTTGGCAGTATGCTATCTCTGTAAGAGACCTCATATGTCTGTGTGCTCCAAGTTTGGGCATTTTAGGCCGGTATTCCAGTGTTTTTCCTGTCTGTTACTCTAGTTATATACTGCACTATTTTACATTTAAAAAAATAAAAAATACATGCCACAAATTTGGTAGCGTGGTATCTCCGTGACAGGCCTCATATATCTGCGTGCTCCAAGTTTGTGCATTTTAGGCTGGTACTGCAGTGTTTTTCCTGTCTACTACTCTAGTTCTATACAGCACTATTTTGAATTTAAAAAAATAAAAAATACAGGCCATATATTTGGCAGTGTGGTTTCTCTGTGACAGACCTCATATATCTGCATGCTCCATGTTTGGGTATTTTAGGTTGGTACTGCAGTGTTTTTCCTGTCTGTTACTCTAGTTCTATACAGCACTAATTTGCATTTAAAATAATAAAAAATACAGGCCACATTTTTGGCAGTGTGGTATCGCTGTCAGACTTCTGATGTATTTGTGGCCCTCAAATTGTGGCAATTCAAGCCTACATTCCACTGTATTTGCTGTCTGTTACACTAGTTCTGTACACTATTTTGGGGTAAAAAATTAAAAAATAGAGGCCACATGTTGAACAGTCTGGTATCTTCTTCAGACGCATCATTTAGCTGTGGGCTACAAAGTGTGCTTTTGAGGCTTTTATTCACCTTTTTTTTGCTCTGTGTTACAGTAGTTCTCTATACTATTTAGGGCTTAGGGGTAAAAATATAGGCCCCATATTGAACAGTGTGGTATCTCGGTAAAAAGACTTCTGTTTCAAGTTGCTGTGGCTGCTTCATGACTGTCTTAAATGCCCCAACTACTACCACTATCATCATCTTCTGCCTAGAGGCAGTCACTGCGCAGATAGAAAGTCTGAGGAGCAGAGGGTGAACGCTTGGGCAGTGTTGTACTCTGTTTCTGGATTACAAAGGCAAAATCTTCTAGATTAAATCATGACTGGAAGAGCCAGAGCAAGAGTACGTGGTAGAGCACGAGGCTAGGACTTGCAACTACTGAAGCCTGGTGTTCCAGGGCCGGATTCTTACAATCCATCACCTACTAATACTGAATTTGTTGGACGAGAACGTCAAAAAGGAACCCCTGCACTTTCTATAACAGAAGCTAAAGATTTTGACATTTCGATTGCATTTCAAGAGGTGTCAATTAGAGAGCGTTGTGGTCGTAGATATGACTTCTACACCACCACCGAGCTGCCGCCTCACTACCACCCGAGCTGCCACACCCCCCACCCTTCTGTCTCTTCCCTATTATCCCGTAAAATGTAAGTCCGCAAAGACAGGGTCCTCTCCTCTCTGTACCAATCTGTCATTGTAAATATGTTTACTGTAAATGATACCTATTACTTTGTATGTAACCCCTTCTCATATACAGAACCATGGAATTAATGGCGCTATATAAATAAATAATAATAATACTATATGGGTGTTTCCACTAGACAATCCATCCAACATGTTATTGAATCAAAATTTTGTTTTTCTGACAACTCTTTTCAGCTGTGCACAAACTATGTCAAATTGGTAGCTAGACCCAGTGGGACTTGTCACATTGTCATGTTAACTACAGTCCACAGATGTTATCTAGATCCCTAATCTCATCTCTACTTTACCAGCATGATGAATTAATAGGAAAAGCATGTGGTATTGATGGAGCTGTTGTTTTCTTGCCAAAGAAACTCAATAAGATCAATGAGGTGATTAGTCGCACACAGAATGGAGAAATAGTAAAGATGACAGTTACTTTCCCATTTGAGTTAAAACACACTTCACCAACTTGCTTTCACTTTTACAACATTTTATTCAGAAGCCTTGAAGAAAATTATGAATATATTGTGAAGCAAATAGGTATGAATAATTATCAACCAAATGATGTTACATAAGTCTGAACATACGCAACCTATCTGTGGGGAAATGATTTTCCACCAAAATTTTAAAGTATGAGACTAGTGTCATCTTGTGGATTGATATGAGTCACCAAGTCCTTCAAAGTGAAACTGTTCTGGATGTAATGTATAATTTTCTCTTGAAAATTAGAACATGCCTTCTATGATGCTTGCATTAAAAACTGATTGGCCAGATATGTACGGACTCAGGATGACCGGGCTGCGGGTAACTGTGCTGCGCCAGGTCCGGAACTGTCATGGCTGCGTCCCCTGTTTCCCGGGGGAAGAAATAGGGGAACGGATAGGCCCCATTACCCAGGAAGAGGGGTCATGTTTAGACAAGGAACCTGGCCTTAAGCTGAGGGGAAAAAAACGCAAAGCAGTAGTGAGTCCCCAGCTGTCAGCGTGTGAGCAGCAAGGGGGCAGTGCATTACGCACTCAAAGCGCCGGCGCTGCGACAAACTGCAGCAGACAGGCCCAGTGACCTAGAGGCAGGGGGGCCATCTGAAGAGAAAGCGGGCATGACAGCAGAAATTTTTGGAGTGGACAAGCAGTGCATTGGAGGCTGAGCAGCGTGCTCCATCCTTAGAGCACTGGCGCCGCAAAAGACTGTTCCCGTTGGCTCCCGCCACTAAAAGCAGTACTGCCAGAGAGATTGGCATCGTGTGACCAGTGACCGCAAGAGAGTGAGGTGCCGTGTGCCCAGTGACTGCCAGAGAGTGAGTCGCCGTGCGCTCCATGACCGTGAGTACAGCACATCTGCGCAGTAGAGAGAGCTTGTTCATGCCACATGTTCAGCGTGGATAACCAATAATTATAAGGCACAGAGGAATGACAGAGGACATTGGTACAGTCAGCATGGTACTCCCTCAGCATTTTCCAAAACTTTGCACTCCTTGTGAGAGTCCCCCATGCCTCAGGGCCAGGGCAATGGGAGGGTCTGAGAAAACTCTCACCGAACTTTGCCAGTGTTCCACTGCCTCTGCTGGATTGGAGTTGTGTCTCTCTCACCTGTACTCCTTGCTTGGCCAACGAACTGTGACCTCTGCTGTCAGCATTTTCAGATGGGAATTTTTTAATGATTCTGCAAGAAGGGCACTCTGGTCCTCCACCATTTTAGTACACCTGTCTGCCTCTGGAATAAGAGATATAAAGTTATCCTTGTATAGTGGGTCTAGAAGTGACACCAATCAGTATTGCCTGTCACCCAAAATTTTGAGAACGCGAGGGTAATGGGAAAGGCAGCTTAACATAAACTTAACCGTGCGTACAAGACTGATAACAGTCAATACTTACGTGTCCTCACCAAGAGGATGACTGACCATGCTCTCCTCCTCCTCCTCCTTGTCTTCAGGCCTACACGACTTTCGACTAACCTCAGAAAAATCATTGTAAATACATCATTGTAAATATATTATTGTAAATACACCCCTATAGTTTTTATCTCCCCACCTTATTGTAGATTGTAAGTTGTCACAAGTAGGAACTTTTTTTGGAGTTTAATTATTGTTATAATTGTTACTTAGTGTAGATTGTAAGCTGTCATGAGCAGGGTCGTTTTATTTTGGTTTAATTATTGTATTATTGTTATCGTTACTTAGGACTGTTGTGTTTGAAACTGTTAAACTGTAAATATGTTGGCGCTATATAAATAACTATAAATATTGATATTAGAACACAGAGAAGCAGGATGGAGATGTTAATCTTGGTGGATTCCTCAAAATTTTGGAGGATGGTACATATGTCTGACATCCATGTCCACTCCTGAGATCTTATGTGTGAAGTAAGAACTGAATACCGACGGCCTTGTTGATGCTGGTAGTCACCAACTGCTCACAAATCCTTTCCAACATCTGCAGTGTAGAGTTCCAACACGTGGGGACATCACACAACTGTCAGTGAGCCAGAAGCTGCAAATGCTGCTGAAGCACGGCAAGGGCGGTTGAAGCTCTAGCTGACTTTCTAAAATGGGTATGCAGAGCATCGTACTTTTCTTAGCAGATCTGGCGGCTCCGTGTCACTTTTCAGAAAACAATGAACAATGAGGTTAAGCACATGGGCCAGGCATGGCACGTGTGTGAGCTCGCCTTGCCACAGAGCAGCCACCAGGTTCCAGCCATTGTCACACACGAGCATGCCTGGCTGTATCAATAGCATGGGTGAAGGGGAAAAGGAAAATAGTCAGCTCACCAGTCTTCTGCAGGTTTTTCTGATTGAACACGCACGGAGGAGTCTTGATTAGAGGCGTGGTTGACAATGGAAAATGGAAGAGGAAAAATGTCTTCAGCGTGTAAACCAATAAAATCAATTATTTTATTCAAGACATTTTAAAATGTATGTATCAAAAATACAAATGAACAAAGCAAAGGAAGGATGGGGTCCCCATAACAACCAACGCGTTTCAAACTCTTGCGGTCTTAGTCATGGTATTCAAGAGGTTGAAATGCATTTCCATGCCTGGCTGTAGGTTCAGCGTTGTCAGCCACAGATCTGCATGCTCTATCAGAGCTGTCCACAACTCTTCAGCATTGTGCGGTTTGTCACATAAGCATATTAGCTTCAGCAAAGCCTGTTGCCTCTTGGATGAGGCAGTGCTGCAGTGCTTTCAGCTTGTGACTGATGTGCTACTTTCGGAGATGGAGGCTGAAGAGAAGGCGAGGAGGAGGAGGAGGAGGAGGTGCAGGAGCTGTAGACTGTGGGGGCAACCCAGATTGAAGTAGGCCCTGCAATTCTCGGGGTTTGGAGGACGTGCACCATCCCAAGGTCAGACTGGGTCCCGGCTTCCACTATGTTAACCCAGTGTGCCATCAGTGAGATGTACATCCCTGACCACAAGCACTTGTCCACGTGTCTGTGGTTAGGTGGACTTTTCCAGTAACAGCATTGTTGAGGGTACGGGTAATGTTGTGGGACACATGCATGTGTAATGCCGGGACGGCACACCAGGACAAATAGTCCTGCATGTTTGGGGCCTCGGGGTGATCCTCGACTCTGCCCTCTCTTTCAAGCTACATATCCAATCCCTTGCCTCCTCCTGCCCACTACAACTCAAAAACATTACCAGGATCCATTCATTCCAAGAAACTGCAAAAATGTTTGTGCACGCCTTCATGATCTCCCGCCTCGACTATTACAACCTTCTACTCTCTGGCTTCCCCTCTAGGACTCTTGCACAACTCCAATCTATCCTAAACTCTGCTGCCCAAGTAATCCAACTGTCCCTCTGTTATTCCCCAGCCTCTCCTCTCTGCTAGGCCCTTCATTGCCTTCCTATTGCCCAGAGGCTACATTTCAAAACCCTAACTATGGCATACAAAGCCTTCCAAAACCTGTCTCATCCTTACATCTGTGACATGGTCTCCTAATGTCCAACTGGGTCATGGTTTCCTCTACGCTAACTCAGTGTGCCGTCAGTGAGATGTACCATCCCTGCCCACAAGCACTTGTCCACAAGTCTGTGGTTAGATGCACTTTCCCTGTAACAGCATTGTTGAGGGCACGGGTAATGTTGTGGGACATGTGCTTGTGTAATGTCGTGACAGCAGACCGGGGGAAATTGTGGAGGCTGGGGACCGAGTACCTTGTGACGGTCACCGCCATCAGGTTGCGGAAAGCTTCCGTCTCCCACGAGCCTAAAATGCAACATTTTGAGCGCAAGCAGATGAGAAATGTGTGAATTTAGTACAGTGGCGTTGGCTGCGTATTTTTCGCTTGCGTTCCAAGGACTGGGGTATGGACAACTGAACGCTGCACTCGGACAAGAACGTGGATGTGATTGTTAATGGTGCTAGTTGAGTTTGTGTGCAACTACAGATGCAGGGCAGGAGGCATCTTTGCATGCACCATGGACAGGGGATTGGCTTGCACGCACCACATTGGAAGAACCAGTGGTATCACATGCAGACACTGTTCATGGAGCCTCGTGTTCAACCAACAAAGTCGGGTGCTTTACTGCCATGTGCCTGATCATGCTGGTGGTGGTTAGGCTAGTAGTTTTGCTACCCCTGCTGATGCGGGCATGGCCGGTGGTGCAAATGGCCTTTTTGGGGTTATCGGCAGAGTATTTAAAAAACAACCAGACTGTTAGGGGGACATTCACTGTCTCCCTCTCCAACACCACCTCCTCTTCTCGACCCCTGTCTTCGGTGTTCCCCAAGGATCAGTTCTAGGACCCCTACTCTTCTCCATCTACACCTTTGGCCTTGGACAGCTGATGTAATAGCACGGTTTGCAATATCATCACTACGCCAATGACACGCAGATCTACCTATCTGTACCTGACATCACCTCCTTACTGACCAAAATCACACATCTTCAAGCTATTTCATCCTTCTTTTCTGCTCGCTTTCAAAAAGTGGAGATGGACAAAACAGAATATATCATCTTTGAACCATGAGAGCTTTGTATGCATCATTCGGTACCACTTTAGTAAGAGGGAAAGTTTGCCCAAGAGAAAATGATTTTCCAGACATTCACGGCCTTTCTTGCACATTTTTTGTTGCTGTGATCTTCATCTTCTTGGTGTGGATGTGGTAAATTTCCAAGTCGTCATCAATACCATCATCATCTATATCTTTCCCAGGGTCGTGGTTATCTATATTTAGTGGCATTCCTTTAACAGTGTTCGTTACACTAGAACAAATATTTTTCGACTGTGACATTTGGATATTATTGGTAATATGTATGGTTGAAGATGAAAAAGCTTGTGCCACGGGTGTGTTTATAGTTACGGTCGGTGCACTCCTCTTTAAACTTAGTTTTTCACGAGCATCCATCAGTTTGTTTGGTTTTCCTACAACACTGATCTGCTTTCTCTAATTCAGCATATCACGAACATGTTGTACTTTGCCTTTTATACAGACACATGCGTCTTTGGCAACATATTTTTGACGGTCATTTTTTAGGCCGAGTATCACACGTGCATCTGTTACACCAATCTTCTGACGGGCATGACGACACATTCTGGTAATTAGTGGTGGCTAAACGACTAATCATTGTAGGCTGTATCCTGGATCTCATACTTCCCATAGCCACTAATGTTATTAATCATGTACGTTCCCATTCCTGTCATCACCATGCCCCCTTTTCCTGATCACTTCATCCAATGATTCGTCCGCCATATTTTTACTAAAAGCCTGCACCTTCCCAGCAGCAACTATGTTGGAAACAACGTTAAAGTTTTGCAAGGTGTTTATGATGCCTCTAAAAAAAATGTACACACTATGTTGATATGTACCCCCAGAGGGAATTTTTTGTCAGCCCATACATTTGGTGTATGGCCATTCCAAGTATAAATGAAACGCTCCTTTGTAATATGATTTTTTTTATGAAACCCTCCTCCACGTTTCCTACAAGGGGGATTGTGGTGCATGCAAATTAGGGCCAGGCCTTGCATTCACTTCATTGACTAACTTTATGGTAATAAAAATTAAAATAATAATGGAAACTTTTGTTTCATGTGGCAATCCAGTATGTGGTTTCAAAGGCTTATTGGGGTGCATGTAACATTGGTGCAGGGCAGGCCTTGCAGTCAATTCATAAGAAAAGAGTATGGGATTACAAAATGAATAATGTGAAGTGGATTTTCCTGTGCCCACTCAGTACCTGGGTTCAAAGGCTTATTGGGGTGCATATGACTTGGTAGCAGGGCAGGCCTTGCAGTCAATGCATAAGAAAACAGAATGGAAGTCAAAAATGAATAATGTGAAGTGGATTTTCCTTGGCCCATCTAGTATGTGGGTTTAAAGGCTTATTGGGGTCCATATGACTTGGTAGCAGGGCAGGCCTTGCAGTCAGTGCATAAGAAAACAGAATGGGAGTACAAAATGAATAATGTGAACTGGATTTTCCTGGGCCCATCCAGTGTGTGGGTTCAAGGGCTTATTGGGATGCATATGACTTGGTAGCAGGGCAGACCTTGCAGTCAAAGCATAAGGAAACAGAATGGGAGGACAAAATGAATAATGTGATCTGGATTTTCATGGTCCCATCCAGTATGGGGGTTTAAAGGCTTATTGAGATGCATATGACTTGGTAGCAGTGCAGGCCTTGCATTCAATGCATAAAAAACAGAATGGGAGTACAAAATGAATAATGTGAAGTGGATTTTCCTGTGTCCATCCAGTATGTGGGTTCAAAGGCTTATTGGGGTGCATATGACTTGGGAGCAGGGCATGCCTTGCAGTCAATGCAGAAGAAAATAGTCTTGAAGCACAAAATTAATAATGTGAAGTGGATTTTCCTGTGCCCATCCAGTACCTGAGTGAGTTCAAAGGCTTATTGGGGTGCATATGACTTGGTAGCAGGGCAGGCCTTGCAGTCAATGCAAAAGAGTATGGGAGTACAAAATGAATAATGTGAAGTGGATTTACCTGTGGCCATCCACTACATGGCTTCAAAAGCTTATTGTGGTGCATGTAACTTTGGGGCAAGCCAGGCATTGCATTCAATGCAACATTTTTTCAGGAAGCCGTCCTGTGAAAGGGGTATTGGGGTGCGTAGTAATTCTTGGCAGCCCATCCACTCACTGCATAGGCAATAACAGTATAGGAGACCCACTGTTTAATAATGGCCCTTTAAGAATATTAATGCTGCTTGATGGCCCTCTAAAAATATGCTCTGTGACTTTAAGACTCTCTCCTTCATAAATGAAACAAGATGTGTCTGCTTATGTGTCACACACCACATGGCCAGCTAGAGTTTTTAAATGTTACAATGACATTTCCCAGTGAATGCATTTGTATTGATTGAAAGCAATGCTAAAGTTGAAAAATGCATCAAAAACACTGTGTGTGAACATAGCCCAATTGGTGAAGTAACATTTTTGTTTTGGGTTAATTCTTTTGCATTATTTACAAGTTATTAACCTGGAAAGGATGTTCCTTAACATATTTCCCAGCAAAATCCATTTTGCTTTCGTTTTTGTATGTTTTTTGGTGCACCTGTAAAAATGGCGTGAAACTCTGACAACATGGTTTACAGCTGTGACCTAGGAGTCAGAAATGCTTCCAGCGGCATTTGCCATGATGTTCCCATGTCATTTGAGCAGTGTTTCCATCATTTTCAGAAGTTTTTAGACCTTAAAAGGACCCCCGGGGGGATCGCGGTAAAAATGCTCGAGTCTCCCATAGACTTTTATTGGGCTCGTTGTTCTCTCCGAGTACCCGAGTATTACAATTTGCTCGACCCGAGCAACGAGCACCCGAGCATTTCAGTGCTCGCTCATCACTACTGGTGACAATTATTTGGTACAACACTTGAGAATAGAGATTAACGAACTTGTTTGGAAAACATTTGCCAATCTCAAATTCACACGAGCGTTGCACATTCACATTTGTGTTCGGATTCCCAAGCATTTTCCTCAAAATCAGCAAAATGTGGCCAAAGTTCTGTAAATGATTGAATTTCCGCTAATGCTTTTTAATGCTTTTGTTAGGACTTCTGCTAGGATAGCTCTGCTGTATGATGCGCGGGGGTGGAGGGACGTTGTGACGTGCTTCATTTTTGGAGAGGTCAGAGTAGCGGCAAACTGTCATTCTTTTTTTTAATATTAATCTAATGTGTGGAGATTCCGGTAGCCAATCAGTGAGCAAAAACCATCCACAACATCCAGACACAAGGGCTTGTGTCATTGGCTGCTGAAGTCACAAGTCCCTCTCCATATAAAAAGCACACATGATGTTTTTCTGTCATCTATTTTGTCAGTGTAAGGCCGGAGTCACACTAGCGTTGAATACGAACGAGTGCTATGCGAGAAAAAATCGCATAGCACTAGGACCAATGTTAATCTATGGGGCAGCTCCCATCATCTGTTTTTTTCTCGTCTGTATTATTTGCAGCGCATATTGGCCAAGTCTCGCCAATGCAAGTCTATGAATGCAAGAAAAAAATGGACACCACACGGACCATCAGTGTGACTTGCGAGAAATACGCACACATTTTATTCATTACAGCCCATTGAGCCATTAAATTCAAAGGGGAAAAGCAGTGAGAAATGAAGAGCCATACGGATGCCATACGAATGTCACATGGATACTTAGATGCAAGGAAATCGCATTATCGCATTGAAAACGGATTATGTACGGATCACCATACGGAGAACATTTGTACGATTCCTGGCAGACAAAATCGGACCGATTTTTTTTAGACATTGTGTCTGACTCCGGCCTAACAGCGCAAACAGGCAGCTCTGCTACTGCAAGTTGTCAATGGCTGTCAAAGTAACATGTCCCTATCTATATAAAAAGCGGACATGTGGCTTCGCTACCATTTTGTGACTGCAACAGCATAGTGAGGCTGCTGTTCCAAGTAGTCAGTTAGCTAGGCAGTTTAATCTCAGCTAGTTCAGATAGATAAGATCCTTTGTCAAATCAACCTTCCAGCGTATTTACCTTTTGTGCTAATTGTGTGGTCCAGCCACAAGTCCACATTCAGCATATAAATCTTTTGTGCTCTTTCTGTGGTCTCGCCACCAGTCCACATTTCAGCTTATAAATCTATGCTAATTCTGTGGTCCTGCCACCAGTCCACATTTCAGCATCTACAGCTTTTGTGCTATTTCTGTGGTTCTGCCACCAGTCCACATTTCAGAATCTAAATCATTTGTGCTAATTTTGTGGTCCTGTCACCAGTCCACATTTCATCACGTAAATCTTTTGCATTAATTCTGTGGTCCAGCCACCAGTCCACATTTCAGCATGTAAATATTTTTTGCTAATTCTGTGGTCACAGCCAATACTGATTGCTAATTTTGTGACTGGTGACTGACAGATCTGGGCCTAGGGTTGTGAAACAGCTGGTTAAAAGAGGGGAAGAGTGCATCCAACATGAGTGGGAAAAATCAAGGTCATAGAGAAGGGGGGAATAGGCTAGGTGTTTGAGATGTATGTGGGGTAGGTTCTAATGTTACCGAAAGCTCTATCAAACAAACACTGGCTCATCTTTTCCAAAGACAACTGACAACTTCTGTTACTGGATGGGCTACTTGACTCCCTTTCTTTGGCAGCCACACAGTAGTATGCCTTGTAGATGAGGGCCAGAAAGAGCATGTTCTCCAGTGGATGGCAAGCGCTTCATCAAGTGGTCTCTCCTCCTCTTCCTCCACCTTAATATCACAGACAGTATAGTACTGTACTCAGATGTGGCACCCCAATTACCCTCTTTTCAGGTGATGCTGATGAAACTCATATACCTGAGGTGCACAAGGATTGTATTGTGATGTCAGGACAGGAAGAGAAGGAGGCTGACTCTCAGGACAAGGAGTGAGAGAACATAGAGGATGATGCCACTAGATGTGAACTCAGAGGCACGCAGCTGTGCACCTCAGCTGAGGAGGTGGAGGAGGAGGAAGACGAGGAGGTTACGTTATGGCTTCCCGCACAGACACATAGTGATGAAACCATGACAAACACTGTATCCTCAGCAACAACTCTGGTTTTGGCCAGCAGCGGTCTTGGGTCTGCAGTTCTCAAATCATTTGGGTTAATAATCCAGAGCAGGCAAAATACCTAATTTCCTAATACAAATAGTTTTGGATAATACTCAGGCACCAAACCTCATTTCAAATATGAAAAAAACACCACTTTTTCCTCCAAATCTTCAGGATCTACTTTTCCTATTATCCATATGAAAAAAACCACCACTTTTTCCTCCAAATCTTCAGGATCTACTTTTCCTATACTCATATGAACACAACCACCACTTTTTCCTCCAAATCTTCAGGATCTACTTTTCCTGTTACCCATATGAACAAAACCACCAGAGTGAGGAGGCATCTTACAGATGCCAGCAGTCAGACTGCACACAATATATCTCCAGTATCTATCCATTGTAAAAACACACATGGGGGTAATACCGTTCCCTTTCAGTTATAGGTATAGAAAAAGTTGTCAAACTGTTCAGAGATGGATACATGAGAAGAAAACTATTAAACAGGGAGTCGTACTGGATATTCAAATTACAGACAAGGATTCCGCAGGGTCTGAACGTGTGACAAGATCTCATACTTCAGTACAATTTATAAAGTGTCTTTCTTGCTTATTTTGTTTTCTCCGTGTTTGATTCCTTACCAGTTTGGATATGCAATGGTATAAGACTCTGTCTCATTCATGGTATTAATTATTTTTCTTTCATATTGTTTTTTCATGATTCATTGTCTATATTTTATATGGTACATGCATGTTGTTGAAGTGCTTCCACAATGGGTTAAATCTACTCACTTCGTGGGTTGATTAACAATTAACACCAGCTTTGTCACCTGTTTGCTCCACTAAAGGTTCTTAAGTCTCCAGTTTGACATCCCATACCAACCATAATTAAGACTGGAGTGTCGAAACACGTTGGTTGGTAGCCCTCTGGGATATATATGTTGTCCACATTGAGTCTGTTTTTATGAATTTTTTCCAATACAGACAAAGTTTTATATTTTTTTATGCTGGAGTACCATTTTTTCTTCATTTTCTGGAACTTGCACACCCAAGCCAAGACTGCTCCGGGTGTGGAACTCATTCTTGGAAAGAGACTGCAAATGATGAGCTGACTTTTCCTGTTCCCTATCCCTTTCTACAAATCTCATTTCATAATCCAAATAGTTTGGCCTAATACTCTCTTATGTACAGCACCATGAAATCAATGGTGCTATATAAATAAATAATAATAATAATAATAATAAGAAGAATAATAATACCCTCGTGCAGGCACCAGGCCTCACTTCATAATATAAATCATTTGGGATAACAGTCTGGAGGAGGCACCAAGCCTCATTTCATAATCCAAATCGTTTGCCCTAACACTCTGGTGCAGGCACCAGGCCTCATTTCATAATGCAAATCATTGGAGATAATAGTCTGGTGCAGGCACCCAACCTCATTTCATAATATAAATTGTTTTGGATAATACTCTGGTGCAGGCACCATACCTCATTTCATAATCCAAATCATTTGGGAGAATACTCTGATCGCAGGTACCAGCACCACCAGCAGCACTGAAGGCACGTTCTGAGAGAACTTTGGCTGACGGGCATGACAATACCGCCAAAGAGTGACAGGAGACCTCAGGCCACTCTTCCAGTTTTGAAGACCAAAATACAAGACCAAAATACAAATTCCCAAATTCCAAATTGATATTGAGCTTCAGATACTTCCTAGCTTTCAGGAGTGGACCCTCTGGGTCACGGCACTGAGCTACCAGGTGAGCGTACCAGGTGGAACTGACCCCTATACAGGGAACGTTAGGGGCAGGCCTGGGAGAATCTGGTACCGTGACAGCCGATGCCAAGAGGGACGGCTCGTAGTGAAGCTGGAAACGTATGACTAGAGAAGGCTGAGGGATCGAAGCAAGACCTAACAGGTACGGGGTACCAGAGAGTGAATCCAGAGGCAAAAGAAAAGGACCAGAACTGAGAGGGACGGGAACCACAGGAAAACAACAGGAGACGAAGGAAGCATCAGGACAGTGGAGGACCAGAGAACCAGGACAGAGACCAGGAGCACTGGGAACAGAAACGAAAAAAGGGGTTAATAGAGCAGTGGGTAACCCCCTCAAGAATGACCTAAATAGAGTGCTCAAGTGCACAAAACACATGTACACAGACACACGATAATCAGGTGCCTCCACTAAGAGAGGGCGGCCTGATATACCCAGCTACAGCACCTGATTGGACCCCAGATGGTCCAGATCAGGTGTAATACCTTAAACAGCTGGCAGAGCTCACAGCCACGGCCTAAGGCCCATGCGCAGTCCGCCGTCAGGTGCGCAGCAGACCGAGCGGAGAGGAGACGCCGGGACCCCGGGGCGGGAGGAGGATGCGCCGCCGGAGCAGCGTGGTAAGTATGAGGAGATAGGGCGGGCGCGGCGGCAGGGTCAGGCGCGGCAGCAGCCGCAGACCTGACAGTGCCCCCTCCCTTACGCCTCCCCCTGCGGAGAACGGCCAGAAATCTCCCCAGAATACGAGGAGCATTAATGTTCTCTCGTGGTTCCCACGATCTCTCCTCTGGACCAAAACCTTTCCAATCAATGACAAAGAGAGTTCTCCCGCTGACCCTCTTCATGGCCAAAATATCTTTTACCTCAAAAATGTCGTCGGACCGGATAGGCTGGGGCATAGAAGGGGATGCAGACTGGTGCCGATTAAGAACTAGTGGTTTGAGGAGAGAAACATGGAAGGCATTCGGGATCAGGAGTGAAGCAGGCAACCTCAATTTGTAGGCCACATCATTAATGTGTTCCAGGACTTCGAAGGGACCAATATACCGAGGACTCAGCTTGTAAGAGGGAATCTTCAATCGAATATATTTAGACAAGAGCCTAACTTTATTGTCTGGATGATATGGTGGGAGATCCCTCCGCCGCTTGTCAGCATGCCTATTCATTCAACCACTAGCTGTTTTGAACGCTTCTTCAGTCTCCTTCCAAATTTTAGAAAACTCCACGGACAGAGCATCTGCTGTGGTACACCTGATGCAGAGGTCACAGGAAGAGGCACTCCAGGATGTTGACCAAAGACAACAAAGAATGGCGACTTGGTGGAAAGCTCGCTGGGATGGTTGTTATAGGCAAACTCGGCCCAAAGTAAAAGGCTGACCCAATCGTCATGATGGGCGTTAGAGAAATGTCACAGGTAAGATGTTAAAACTTGATTGGTGAGATCTACCTGCCCGTTGGTCTGCGGATGGTAAGCAGAAGAGAAGTCAAGAGAAACACCCATGAGTTTACAGAGTACTCTCCAGAATCGGGACGTAAACTGAACTCGGTCAGACACAATACGCTGGGGGAGTCCATGGAGTCTGAAAATCTGATGAATAAAAACTTCAGATAGCGCAGGTGCCGACGGTAGCCCAGGCAGAGGAACAAAACGAGCATTTTGGATCTACAACCACCAAAATAGTTGTACAACGGGAAGAACGAGGTAGGTCGATGATAAAATTCATGGTATTATGCTGCCAAGGAATTCCAGGAATAGATAAAGGGTGAAGAAGACCGGAGGGTAACTGTCTTGGAATCTTGTTTTTTGCACACGACGTGCAGGAGGCCACAAATTCAATTACATCCTGGTGGAGGGATGGCCACCAATAATAACGAGAGATGAGAGCGAGAGTCTTCTTCGTGCCCACATGTCCAGCAATTTTGGAAGAGTGTCCCCAACATAGCACCTCAACTCTGGCCTCCTCAGCGACATAGGTTTTGCCTGGTGGAGGGGTGACAAGATTCACGGGAGCCACAGTGATGATCTTGTCAGGCTCGATGATATGCAGGGGTACCTCCTCCGCTCCAGTTGGCTGAAGAGACCTGGAGAGAGCATCCTCTTTGTGTTTTTATGGCCGGGCTGAAAAGTGGAGCTTGAAATTGAAGCGAGCAAAGAACAGAGACCATCTTGCCTGTCGGGCATTGAGTCTTTGGGCTGATTGGATATAAGCCAAATTTTTATGGTCTGTGTAGATTATGGAGGGATGAAGGGCCCCCTCCAGAAGGTATCACCATTCCTCCAGGGCCAGTTTTATGGCCAACAATTCCCCATCTGCAATTGAATAGTTACACTCCGCTGGAGAGAATGACTTGGAGAAAAACCCACAAGGAACTAAGCGACCAGATGAAGTTTTCTGAGACTGTACCGTACCGGCTCCCGTTGAGGATGCGTCCACCTCAAGGATGAAGGGCCTGCTGACCTCCGGCCGATGAAGGACTGGAGCAGCCGCAAAGGCATATTTCAGAGTCTGAAAGGCATCTTCAGCTTCTGGAGTCCAGGAATTAGGTTTTGCTAAATTCCAGGTAAGAGTGGAGATTGGCATAAACAACGAGGAGAAATGAGCAATGAATTGCCTTTAATAGTTTGCGAAGCCAAGGAACCGTTGGATGGAATTGATTCCCACAGGGTGAGGCAATTTGTGGATGGCAGACAATTTCTCAGGGTCCATCCTAAGCCTAGAGTCAGAGACAATAAATCTCAAGAAGGGTAATGAAGTTTGCTCAAACAGGCACTTTTCAAGTTTTAGCTTACAACTGATTTTCTCGAAGACGTTGCAACTAGAGATGAGCGACTTTGCCTCCGGGAGGGTCGAATCGGGT
>VIAB01047604.1:0-18258 GCA_009801035.1 Oophaga pumilio | reverse complement strand
ATCGCGCCTGAAGTCAAAAAACTGATGTGTGAAAGAGGCCTAAACTTTATTTGGCACTGACATACGGTTTGCCATGTCATTGAATGCAAGGCCTGCCCTGCCCCAACGTCACATGCACTCTAATAACCCTTTGAAGCTACATACTGGTTGACCATATGAAACGAAAATTCCCATTAAACTTTATTTGGTACTGCCATACTGTTTGCCTATGCACTGAATGCAAGGCCTGCTCTGTCCCAAAGTTACAAGCACCCCAATAAGGCTTTTAACCCACGTACTGGATGGCCACATTAAACCAAACTTCCCATTAACCCCTTTGCGACATCTGCCGTACTAGTACAGCACATGTCGCATCTCTCTTTTTGATGTGGGCTCCGGCGGTGAGCCCACCTCAAAACCAGGACATGTCAGCTGTTTTGAACAGCTGAAATGTGCCCACAATAGGCGTGAGCAGAATCGCGATCCGCCCACGCCTATTAACTAGTTAAATGCCGCTGTCAAACTCTGAAAGCGTCATTTAACACACGCTTCCGGCCGGAAATACGCACACCGCTGACCCTGTCACGTGATCAGGGGTCATCAGTGCATTTCCATTGATGCCAGATTGTCATGAGCGCCACTTTGTGGTCGGCACTCATAGCAATACTGTATTTCTGCTACATAGAAGTGATCTGAGCATCACCTCTATGTAGCAGAGGCGATCGAGCTACGGTAGCTTCTAGCCTCCCATGGAGGCTATTGAAGCATGGCAAAAGTTAAAAAAAAAAGTTTTTAAAAAAATAAAAAATTACAAAAGTTCAAATCACCCGCCTTTCACCCTATTCAAAATAAAACAATAAAAAAATCAAATATTTGGCATCACCGCGTTCAGAATTGCCCGATCTATCAATATAAAAAAAGGTTTAATCTGATCGTCTGATCGCTAAACACTAAATTTTTCATCTTGGTGTTTGTTTTGATGTTTGAAGGAGTCTGGCATCAGACATTGTACAATTAATCCTGTTCCCAGCATTGTAGTACAGTTCACCCTCGTTGTGGGGCAGTTGTGTTATTGCATCAAGAATTTCCATTGTCCCTTTGCTCTAGTACTCTAATACAGCAAAATTATGGTTCTACTGATCTGTCAAGGGAGGCTAAATAAATGTTGAAAAACTTGTTTAAATTTCTTCAATAATCTCTTTTTACTTAAAAGATAATCTTTGTTGTTTTGTAGTTTTAATATCTGGATTCCTACAAATGTATCTCAAGACCTTCATATTAGAGTAAATGGGGGGAATTACTAAGTGTCCACCGACTGTGTTCTAGCCAAATACATTTTTTATGCCTACTTAATGTTTCACACTGTAAAAATGTTATCCAGAACTGTCCAATCATAGGCAATACTTATTGCCCTGCAGCTGAAGCATGTTGTGATGTCTGTGATCTGAATGCAGAAAAATGCTGAAGAGAAAAAGATGTTAGGCGTCGAGATCCCGCCTCTGCACAGGGGGAATCTTGAACCATGTCCTCTGCAGTCTCCAATTGTTCTTCAATCGCAGAGGATCCTGCACAACAGAGACATCAGTCCCAGTGCCTTGCTCAGGCTAATGCTATGCATTTGGTTGTTGCTGCCACCCCAGGTTCAGCTATAGCAACCAGCATTAGTCAGCGGCGAGCAGACGTTCCTGGGACTAAGTCCTGCTTTTATCCATCCGAGCATGCCCGTGAGATAACCACTCATTGGTGGTCGGAGATCACATGCTTAGGTCCTCAAGCATTTTGGATTGGGCCATCAGCAAGGCCCTGGAAGGCTGAAGTTATAAAAGGATCGCACGGCTGTGCGCTAGTATAAACCATGTGCTGTGTGAGCGAGTGGATATGCTGTCACTCTGTGTATGCACTGGTGTTTGGGTCGAGAACCTGCCGCACTGTCGGCATGTGTGACCGTCTAGTGTTCCTTAGACAGGCAAGTTTTTACTCGGCTTGACCTAGCGCCTGTCTCACCCACGTGTGCTGCTTAGTACTGGCTGTTTACAGGGCACAGTCAATCCACGTGCTCTGGCACACACCTTTTGGTACCGCTCTGCAGTCAGTTGAGCCTTTTGCTCTTGTTTTCTAGTTAGCTGTGTCTGCTACCACTGAGCGCCAAGTAGTGGCATCGCTAGGGGTTGAGCCTAGAGACTTCACTCGCACCATATCAGCTGTGTCCTGTGATGTGTAACAGGGAACAGCGCTCTTTTACTGTATTGCAGCGGCTCTGTGAAGTAACAGAGTTTGCTACTGTTTATACCGGGTGACATTTAACCTGCGTGTTGTCGGCGTTCAACCACCGCGTTGTTCCACTATTAGTAGCAGGTTCCATCTCTGCAAGGTGGACCCAGGGTTGCGAATGCACCTTATTATTATAATATATATTTCATTTGGTGCGTTCCACCAACCCTAACAATAGATCCCTCTAATAGTGATCTATATGCTGGGATGTGTACAGAGGAATGCTAGTAGGACACAGATTGTGGTTTTCTATCAACTTCATATGCATTTAAAAAAAATTTTTTAATGCGGGTAATTTAAAAAAAATAACTCTAGTGTTGGCAGGGCGCAATACCATACCACGACTATCTATTTGCTCTTCCTATACAACCCTATCATTTTTTTTCAATTCATATTTATTTGGAGTCCTCATTGGGTGTGGGGTAAGGCACAAGTAATGATAGGTGAACTCTGTTGAGCACAAAAACACCCCTTTGCAAACAATAACGTGGCTGTTGCATCACGGAACACGTTCACCCTGGTGATCTAGTGGTGGTGTCTGAAGGGACCTGGACAATGGCCTTCTAAAAATCTTTGCTCAATTTAAAGGAGTGGGTCTAATATACTTGTGTGGGTGTGAAGAGGTGCATAGTAATAGAGTTCCCTAAGACACTGAATTACAGTTAATGTTTCGCTGCTATCATTTGGTGGTGTAGAGAAGTCTGGCTCAATCCAGCCCTTGTTCATTTTTATAAGAGTCAGCCTGTCAGCATTTTCAGTTGACAGGCGGATGCACTTATCAATTAGAATTACACCACCAGCACTAAATACCCACTCTGACAAAATGCTAGCAGCAGGGCAGGCCAGGATCTCCAAGGAGTATAGAGCCAGTTCATGCCATGTGTCCAGCTTGGATACCCAATAATTAAAAGGCACAGAGGAATCACGGAGGACGTTGGTACAGTCAGCAAGGTACTCCGTCAGCATCTTCCAAAACTTTGCACTCCTTTTGAGAGTACCCCACGCCTCAGGGCCAGTGCAGTGGGAGGGTCTTTTCATCCGTGTTCACCAATGAACTGTCTGTTACAGGGATCATTCAACAAAGCAAAAATCAAAATTCACAACCTGATATAACTAGTTTAACACAAAAAGAAGTGCATTTACGTCTGAGCAATTTTAACATTGACAAATCCCCCAGCCCAGATGGCATTCATCCACGGATACTGAGGGAATTGAGCTCAATAATTGTCAGTCTGCTGTATCTCATATTCTTAGACTCTCTTGTAACAGGGGTGGTGCCACAAGATTGGAGGATGGCTCACGTGGTACCAATATTTAAGAAAGGAAAGAAGATGGATCCAGCAACTACTGTCCAGTAAGCCTGACATCGGTAGTGTGAAAAATTTTGAGGGCATTATAAGAGATGACCTGCAGAAATATATTGCACATAATAATATAATAACTGACAACCAACATGGATTCATGAAGAATAAGTCATGTCTAATTAACATGTTGAGTTTCTATGAGAAGGTGAGCTGAAATCTGGATGTAGGTAATGCGGCTGATGTGATTAATCTGGACTTTGCAAAGGCATTTGATACAGTTCCACATAACAGACTTATACTTAAGCTGCAGAAGCAAGGACTGGGGGAAACTATATGCAAATGTGTAAGGAACTGGCTAAATGACCAGAAACAAAGAGTTGTCATAAATGGTACGTTCTCTAAATGGGATATAGTCAGCAGTGGGGTACTACAGGGATTTGTGCTAGGACCGATTCTTTTTAACTTCTTTATTAATGACCTTATGGATGGGATTGAGAGTAAAGTGTCAGTCTTTGCTGACATCACCAAACTATGCAGGATATTAAAATCTGACCTTGACATTACAATATTGCAAAATGATCTGAATAAGATGACTGAATGGGCAAACACTTGGCAAATGAGATTTAATATAGATAAATGTAAAGTAATGCACCTAAGATGGAGTAATCCTATTGCTGCATATACATTAAATGGGAGTATACTCAGGACCACAGATCAAGAGAAGGACCTGGGTATTCTCGTTACAAGGAAGCTGAGCAGCAGTACTCAATGTCAAGCAGCAGCTGCAAAAGCAAACAAGATTTTAGGATGTATAAAAAGAGAGATAAAATCACTTGATTACAACGTATTATTACCCCTTTATAAATCACTGGTTAGGCCACATCTAGAATATGGGATCCAGTTTTGTGCTCCACATTTTAAAAAGGATATTCAGAAGTTAGAATCAGTTCAATGATGGGCAACTAGATTATTACAAGGGATGGAAGGCCTCTTATATGAGGAGAGGTTAGAAAAGGGCTTGTTTAGCTTAGGAAAAAGACAACTCAGAGGGTATCTCATTTACATGTAGAAATATATATGTGGCCAGTATAAAACACTGGCACATGACTTGTTCCTTCCAAGGACCATGCTGAGGACTAGGGGGTCACTCATTACAGGTGGAAGAAAGGCAATTCTGACAACTAAACAGGAAAGGGTTCTTTACAGTTAGAGGAGTCAGACTGTGGAATGCCCTACCATAGGATGTAGTAATGGCAGACACTATTACAGCTTTTAAAAAAGGGCTGGATGATTTCCTTGATACACATAACATTGCTGTTTATAGTTAGATTAGTGACGAAATGTACAGTTGGTGGAGAAAGGTTGAACTTGATGGACCTAGGTCTTTATTCAACCTATGTAACTATGTAACTATTTTGCCTGGCTGATTATCAAAAATATAGGAGAACCATTATTTTTTTAAATTATTTATTTATAGCACAATTAATGGGTCAACGGATGCCACTTTTTCTTGTGTCTGCCCCTAATTTTACATGTTATGGCAGCTTTTGGGCTCACCTGAAGGTGTTGTCTCTGTGTTTGGTTTTGCGTTCTATTGAATTCATTGGTGTTCAGCTATGTTTGGCAAACTGTTTGGCGAAACTGGCAAACATCGGGAAGTTCGGCGAACATAGCGGCACCGAACCTTAAAAGGTTTGCTCATCTCTAATTACAATGCCAGCAAAATTTACTCACTTCAGATGGACATATAAGTCTGCAGTATCAATACAGCAATGCTATTTGGAGCCAAATATATTTTTGGGGTGTTTTGAGCCCCAACTAGAGCACTCTAAATGCTGAATCAAATTTCACAGCTAAAAAAAGCTTTATTAAAATGCCAGCAAAATTTGCTCACCTCAGACGGACGTATGAGACTGCAAAATAAATATAGCAATATCATAGTATGACAAAAATGAAGTATATGGATTTAATTGTCACTGTGATTGAATCCATGAATGCAGAAAATGACACAAGAATACAGGACGGGATATATAATGCTACAGAAAGACCAAGGAATTATGCAAAAAATATATCATGTTCATAGATTACCATCAAATGTAAAGTGCATATGCCTCAAAAACATAGTGATTTAACAAATAGTACATCCACATTAATGATTAATCACTATATGACTATATGACTATATATGACTATCACTATATGAGGTCCCGCCTGGATCTTGGTCACCTTACCCCAATGCGCGTTTCACGTCAAATTGTTACCGCTTCCTCAGGGGGCGTATTCTTGTATTCATTTTTGTAATACTATGATATTTCTATGTGGATGCTAGTGATTTATCTTTCAATAAATAGGGTTATTTTGTAATTTATTGGCAATTTTTGGACTCTTGTTTCTCCTGTAATAGTGTTGTTTTCGAGTCACCATTGTTATGTGTAAATGGTAATTTATGACTGGTATTCTCTTTTTCATAAATATGGCAATTCGATTTTTGTAACAATTTTTTGGGGGTGGGTTTTGAGGCCCAACTGTAGCACACTAAATGCTGTATGAAATTTCACAGCTCAAAAAAGGCTGTATTACAATGTCAGCCAAATTTGCACACCTCAGACTGACATATCAGACTGCAGTAAAAATATAGCAATCCGATTATTTTTTTAAATACAATTTCATTTTTTGGGGGGTTTTGAGGTCCAACTGTAGCATGGTAAATGCCATATCAAATTTCGCAGCTCCAAAAAGGGCAGTATTGCAATGCCAGCCAAATTTAGACACCTCAGAAGGATGTAACATAGTAATTAAGGTTGAAGGGAGACTTAAGTCCATCTAGTTCAACCCATAGCCTAACCTAAAATGCCCAACATGTTGATCCAGAGGAAGGCAAAAAAAAACCATGCAGTAAACAATAAGCTCCACATTGGGGAAAATAAATTCCTTCCCGACTCCACATATGGCAATCAGACTAGTTCTCAGGATCAGCGCCCTATCAAGGAATCTAGTATATATAACCTGTAACATTATGCTTTTCAAGAAAGGCATCCAGTCCCTTCTTAAATTTTAGTAATGAATCACTCATTACAACATCATACAGCAGAGAGTTCCGTAATTTCACTGCTCTTACAGTAAAGAATTTGCTTCTGTGATTATGACTAAACCTTCTTTCCTCCAGACGTAGAGGATGCCCCCTTGTCCCCGTCACAGGCTTAAGAGTAAAAAGATCACTAGAAAGGTCTCTGTACTGGCCTCATATCTTTATACATTGTAATAAGATCACCTCTAAGCTTTCGTTTTTCCAAACTAAATAACCCCAAGTGTAATAGCCTGTCTTGGCATTGCAGACCCCCCCAGTGCTCTAATAACCTTGGTCGCTCTTCTCTGCACCCACTCTAGTTCAGCTATGTCTTTCATGTACACCGGAGACCAGAACTGTGCGCAGTATCCTAAGTGTGGTCGCACTAGTGACTTGTATAGGGATAAGATTATGTTCTCCTCATGAGCATCTATGCCTCTTTTAATGCATCCCATTAATTTATTTGCCTTTGCAGCAGCTGCCTGACACTGGCCACTAAATGTGAGTTTGTCATCCACCCATACACCCAGGTTCTTTTCAGTTACAGTCTTGCTCAGTGTTTTACAGTTAAGCACATAATTATACATCTTGTTTGTTCTACCCAAGTGCATGACCTTACATTTATCCCCATTAAAGCTCATTTACCATTTATCAGCCCAAGCTTCTAGTTTACATAAATCTTCCTGTAATTGTCCTCCTCTGTATTGATTACCCTGCAGAGTTTAGTATCATCTGCAAATATTGAAATTCTACTCCATATGCCCCCTACAAGATCATTCATATGTTAAAAGAAGCGGGCCCAACACCGACCCTTGCGGTTCCCCATTGCTAACTGTGAAACAGTTCGAGTGTGCTCCATTAATAACCATCCTCTGTTTCCTATCCCTGAGCCAGCTCTCAAGCCACTTACACATATTTTCCCCTATCCCTATTGTTCTCATTTTATGTATTAACCTTTTGTGTGGCACCGTATCAAAAGCTTTTGAGAAGTCCATATACACCACATCTACTGATTTCCCTAGGTCTAGTCTGGAACTTATCTTTTCATAGAAACTTATCAGATTAGTCTGACAAGAACGGTCCCTCGCAAATCCATGTTGATATTGGGTCATGAGGTTGTTATTGTCATGGTTTACTGGGTTCTCGGGTCAGGTACACAGGGTTAACTCGGTTGGCCTCGTTCTGGGTCCTGGGAGGCTTTTTATAGCCTCACTGTGAGGCCAATCTTTGTCGTTTATACTCTGACCCTTGGCTGAGTGTGTCTGACCCTGTCGTGCCTGTGCCAGTGCTTTGTGCCTGTGCTACGTTTCGTTTGTCTGGTTCTGATTTGGCTGTGTCTCTGTTACGAGTTTTGCCTGCCACTTTTGTATTGTTTTGCCCTCTCCGTGTATGACCCCTTTGCTATGTCCTGACTGTCCTCTGCCTGCTTCTCTTGTACTGCACTGCCCTCTCCGTGTATTACCCCTTGGCTACGTCCTGACTACCCTCTGCCTGCTTCTCTTGTACTGCGCTGCCATCTCCGTGTATGACCCCTTGGCTACGTCCTGACTATCCGTTCTGTCTATGCCCCTTGGTAACTTTGTCCTGTAGATACCCTTCTAGGAGTTTTCCTTTACCTCCTAGCTCTCCGGAGCTTAGGCCACACCCCCAGAAGTCAGGTGCTTCAGGTCCTACTTGGACTGAAGCATACTCTATCTGTTCCTGCTTCCTCTGAGAGACATGTGGCTGGCTCCGCTCCTTGGCAGTCACGTGCTTCAGGTCCTGTTTGTCGGAAGCATGCATTTTCACCGCTGCTGCCCCGTTCCACAGGTATCTTTGGGCACAGTTTGTTTACTTCGAACACGCGCACTGGCTCAGTGAGCAAGTGCAGTGCGGTGTTCCTGACATTATAAACAACCGTTACAGTTTTTCTGAGGGTTGAGAATTAGGAGTGTTATCCCCATGGACCCCATGCAGGCATTAGTGGATCAGGTGAAACACCTGACGCAAATGTTCCAGAAGTTTAATGTTGAGCAGCGCTTGATGGCAAAGACCGAGCAGCAGCTGGTAGATACCGTACAGGGGGCTGTCGCTGCGGGGTCTCTGGGTTCTGGTGGTAGGGATGTGTCATTAGTATCTCCTGAATCTCCAGTAAAACTGCCCGACTACTTCTCAGGGGATAAAAAGGAGTTCAGAGCCTTCAGGGAGGGGTGTAAACTTTTCTTCTCCCTAATGCCTCATTCTTCTGGGGAAGAGATCCAGAGGGTGGGGGTCATTATTTTCCTACTTCGGGGGGCCCCACAAGCCTGGGCCTTTTCTCTCTCTCCTTCTGCTCCTCAGAGGATGACTGTTGATGCCTTTTTTGATGCCCTGGGCCACATCTATGTTGAGCCTGATAGGGTCCGTATGGCTGAGGACATGGTAATGAATGTTCGTCAGGGTAGACATTCAGCCGAGTCGTTCTGTTCGGAGTTCCAACTTTGGGCAGTGGAAGTCTCCTGGAATGATGCCGCCCCTCGAGGGCTATTCCACAGAGGCCTGTCTGAATGCCTCCAGGACGCTCTGGCCCTTCATCCTCCACCTGACACTTTGGAGGACGCCATAACCCAGGACGTACGAATGGACCGCAGGCTACGCACCAGGGGTGTCATGCAGTGTGAAACTTCACTGTTTGCTGGCAGCAAAGAGACTGGGGCCACTCCTGAGGCCATGGAAATTGGCATCACTTCGCTAAAAGAGAAGGAAAGAAGATGTCGCCGGGAGAAACAACTCTGTTTCTATTGAGGAGAGTCCGGACATTGGAGAAAAGAATGCCCCTCCTGACCATCATCCTCTAAGACGACGGGAAACTGCTAGGTCTGGGTAGCGGCCGAGGAGGATGCCCAGACCTTCAGGTACTATTTTTCTCATGTCCTAAAGTAGTGTTAAAGGTGGAACTGTTGGTAGACAACTATCGTTTTTTCTCTACAGCATTGGTGGACAGTGGTTCATCTCTCAACCTGGTCAGTACCTGTGTCATCTCCCAACATAAGGAAGGGACAGTCAGGCTGGAGACACCCCTTAAAATTGTGGCCATCAACTCTTCCTCTCTTACCCGAACAGGGATCCTTTATGTTTCCAAAAGGTTTTCTTGGCAGATCGGTTCTTCCCACAAGGAAGAGATGGAATGTTTTGTTAAAGACAAATTGCCAGCAGGGCTAGTGCTGGGTATGCTATGGCTTCAACGCCACAATCCGGTGATTGACTGGAAATCAGGGGAGATTATTAAATGGGGATCCAAATGTGTCGACTGTTGCCATAAACCTGTTTGCTGTCTGAAACTTGCAAAACCTGTCTCGGTGTCTTCTGTTAGTCTGGAGGGTATTCTGGAGTACCTAAAAGACTTTGAGGACGTGTTCTCTGAAAGTGAGGCTCTGAAAGTGAGGCTCCCGCATAGACCATTTGTGTTAGAATCTATTTAGTTTGACCATCCACCATCTTGTTGTGGTGTTCTGGCTGCTGGTCTTTTTCCCCTGGTGCTGGGCTTGTTGTTAGTCAGGTGATTGTATCACCTTTTACCCTGCACCTGCCTCCCAGTCCTCACTGGACATCAGTGTTATTCCGCTTGAGTTCTGTCTATGAGCTTTGATAGCTTGTTGTGTTATACTTTGTGCAGTTCTGGGAACTCTAGTTCTGCTTGCTTAGTCTTTTTGTTTTTCCCTTTTGTTTCTGCAGCTTCCTCTATTTCCTTGCTAGGAGGTTACCAGTGTTTTGTTTCCAGTCCCTAGATCTTTCAGGGATACCCTCCCCCCACCTTCAGGTCTTTGCTTGAGTCTAGACTAGGAAACGTCAGTGGGTCTATTCTCAAGGAATAGGTCACCCGCACATCGTAGGGATCGAGTCTAGTCCCAATGCAGGGTCAGTTTCTTTCCCTCCTTTACTATTTCTTAGTTTCAGATCCATAACAATTTGACTGTGCTGTTGATCTTATCCCTGGAGTCAAATTGCCCAAAGGCCTGTCTGTTTAATTTGTCAGGCCCAGAGTGCCTGGCTATGAAGAAATACATCACTGAAAGTCTTTGTAAGGGGCATATAAGGCCTTCAGTGTCCCCTGTAGCTGCGGGGTTCTTCTTTGTTAAAAAGAAGGATGGCAGCCTACGTCCCTGCCTCTAATTTCGAGAATTTAATAAAATTACAGTCAGGAATACATACCCCCTGCCTCTGATTCCAGATCTCTGTAACCAGCTCTCTGGGGCCAAGTGGTTTTCGAAATTGGACCTTAGAGGGGCTTATAATTTGATAAGAATACGGGAAGGTGATGAGTGGAAAACTGCTTTTCTTTCTTCTGAGGGTTTAGTTGAGAATCTGGTGATGCCGTTCAGTCTCACCAATGCTCCAGCTGTGTTTCAAAATTTCATTAATGTAGTTTTTTCGGACCTCATTGGCAGTTTTGTTGTGATCTACTTGGATGATATACTGATATATTACTCTGACAGACATTCTCATTTATCACATGTTAAAACAGTGTTTCAAAGACTCAGGGAAAATCAAATATTTGTTAAGCTGGAGGAATGTTCTTTCTACATTCAGGAGCTATCATTTTTGGGTCTCATAATCTCTCCACAGGGGTTTCATATGGATCCCAAGAAGGTGCAAGCCATTATGGAGTGGTTCCAGACTCGGGACCTTAGAGGACTCCACCACTTCTTGGGATTTGCGAATTACTATTGCAGGGTTATCAAAGGTTTTTCTCAGATTGTGAAACGCCTCACAGATCTCACATGTAAAGGGGCAGATGTTAGGAACTGGCTTCAGTCAGCCAAACAATCTTTTTTAACTTTGAAAAATTGTTTCACATCTGCTCCTGTTCTGGTGCAACCTGACTCATCCAAGCCGTTTTTGGTTGAAATTGATGCTTCGGAGGTTGGGGTGGGGGCAGTGTTGTCACAGGGACCTACTTCTCTGACTAACTTCAAGCCTTGTGCCTATTTCTGGAAAAAATTTTCTCAGGCTGAGAGAAATTATGATGTTGGTAATAGAGAACTCTTAGCAATCAAGTTAGCGTTCGAGGAATGGAGGCATTTTTTGGAGGGGGCGGCTCACTCCATCACAGTCATCACCGACCACAAAAACCTAGAGTATATCAAATCTGCTAAAAGACTGACTCCTAGGCAGGCCCATTGGTCACTTTTTTTCTGAGGTTTCAATTTTCTATAACTTTTTATCCAGGGTCTAAAAACGTGGAAGCTGATGCTTTATCGCGTAGTTTAGAACCGCTATCCGCCCCTGATCCGCCGTCCCCATTCTTCAACCCAATATCGTTATGGCGGAAGTGTCATCCGGAATTGGAGCAGGAGATTGTGGGGGCTCAATCTTTAGCTCCAAGGTCCAAACCCAAAAACAAATTGTTTGTTCCTCAGCAGTTATGCACCAAGCTCCTGTGAGAGTTTAATGATTCAAAATTGAGTGCTCCCGGGCATTTCTGCCACATGCAAGGCAGTAGCTAGAGTCTTTCTGTGACCTTTGATGGCTTCAAATATAAAGAACTATGTCAGTGCGTGTGAGGTACGCGCCCGTTCTAAGAGCTCTCATTGCCGTCCGGCCGGGGAATTGGTGCCTTTGCCTATTCCAGGAAGACCGTTGACCCACTTGTCCATGGACTTCATTTCCAACCTTCCTTCTTCCTGGGTTAGCACGGTTATCTGGGTAGTTGTAGACAGGTTTTCTAAGTTAGCGCATCTTGTACCTATGGCAAGTCAACCTTCAGCAGAGACTCTCGCTAAGCATTTCCTCTCACAGATTGTACGGTTACATGGGGTACCTATGAAAATTGTATCAGACAGAGGGGCACAATTTGTGGCTAAATTTTGGCAGGCTTTTTGCAAAAGTTTGGGGATATCTTTGTCTTTTTCCTTAGCTTACCACCCAGAGAGTAACGGGCAGACGGAGCACACCAACCAGTCGCTTGAACAAATTCTTCGATGTTTGACTTCTGCTCTGCAAAGCGACTGGTGTGATGCCCTACCGTTAGCGGAGTTCACCTTCAACAACCGTACCAATCAATGTACTTGTAGGTCACAGTTTTTTATTAATTATGGTTTGATCCCCCATTTTGGGGAATTTTCACGATGAGATTCAGGCTGTCCTGGACCTGAGGACTGTGTTAACTGAATCAGGGATCTATGGTCAAAAGTTTGGTTAAATATTTTCAGGGCTCAGGAGAATGATAAGCGTTTTGCGGACCAAAAAAAGGGACCCTGCTCAGGTGTTGCAGTGGGGGGAAAAGGTGTGGCTCTCTTCGTGGAACATAAGCCTTCGTCTGCCCTCCGCCAAACTGGGGCCCAAGTTCATTGATCCCTATGAGATCATTGAGGTAGTTAACCCGGTGGCGTGTCGTCTTTGCCTCCCCCCACTTTGAAACTCCATAACGTATTCCATAGATCCTAGCTTAAACCCTTGGGATTGGTGGTAGAAGATCCAGTTGCTGTTCCCTCCCCAGTCTTGATCGATGGGCACATGGAATTTGAGGTACAACAAATTGTAGACTCCCGGCGGACTTGGTTTTTTTTACAGTACCTGGTGCATTTGAGGGGGTACCGCTGACCGTCTGGTTTGGGCATTCCATGCTCGGAATCCTGGGAAACCTGGGGGTCCAGAGGCCTCCCATTAAGAAGGGGGTACTGTCATGGTTTGCTGGGTTCTTGGGTCAGGTAGTCGCAGGGTTAACTCGGTTGCCTCGTTCTGGGTCCTGGGAGGCTTTTTATTGCCTCACTGTAAGGCCAATCTTTGACGCTTATACTCTGACCCTTGGCTGAGTGTGTCTGACCCTGTTGTGCCTGTGCCAGTGCTTTGTTCCTGTGATACGTTTCGTCTGTCTGGTTCTGATTTGGCTGTGTCCCTGTTACGAGTTTTGCTTGCCCCTTTTGTACTGTTCTGCCCTCTCCGTATATGACCCCTTGGCTACGTCCTGACTACCCTCTGCCTGCTTCTCTTGTACTGCGCTGCCCTCTCCGTGTATTACCTCTTGGCTATGTCCTGATTACCCTTTGCCTGCTTGTCTTGTACTGCGCTGCCCTCTCCATGTATGACCCCTTGGCTACATCCTGACTATCCATTCTGTCTATGCCCCCTGGTAACTTTGTCCCGTAGTTACCTTTCTAGGAGTTTTCCTTTACCTCCTAGCTCTCCGGAGCTTAGGCCACGCCCCAGCAGTCAGGTGCTTCAGGTCCTACTTGGCCTGAAGCATACTCTATCTGTTCCTGCTTCCTCTGAGAGACTGTGGCCGGCTCCGCCCCTTGGCAGTCACGTGCTTCAGGTCCTGTTTGTTGGAAGCATGCATCTTCACCGCTGCTGCCCCCGCTCCACAGGTATCTTTGGGCACAGTTTGTTTACTCAGGACACGCGCACTGGCTCAGTGAGCAAGTGCAGTGCGGTATTCCTGACAGTTCCTCTTCAGATACTGCAGCATAGCGCCTCTTAGAAAACCCTCCAGGATTTTACCCACAGTAGAGGTTAAGCTTACTGGCCTATAATTTCCAAGTTCAGTTTTTTCGCCTTTTTGAATATTGGCACCACATTTGCTATATGCCAGTCCTGTGGTACAGCCCCTGTTACTATGGAATCTTTAAAGATTAAAAATAATGGTCTATCTATGACTGTACTCAATTCCTGCAGTACTCGGAGGTGTATCCTATCCGGGCCCGGTGATTTGTCAACTTTAGTGATTTTTAGACGCCATCGTATTTCCTGCTGGGTTAAGCTGGTGACATTTAATGGAGAATTTTTGTTATCACTGATCATGTTGTCTATCATGGGATTTTCTTGTGTAAATACTGTTGAAAAAAATTCATTTAAGCATATGGGCTTTTTCCTCATCCTCATCCACCATTTCACTCAGACTATTTTTAAGGGGGCCAACACTATTATTTTTTAGTTTCTTACTATTTATGTAGTGAAAGAATATTTGGGGATTATTTTTACTTTCTCTGGCAATGAGTCTCTCTGTCTCAATCTTTGCTACCTTGATTGCATTTTACAGAAATTATTAAAGACTTATTTATTTAATTTAAAGACTTTAAAGATGGCAACACAATTTTTTTAACAATGTGTTTTTTTGAGAGGGCTTTGAGGCAAAAATGTAGCATGCTAATGCAATATAAAATTTCACAGCTCAAAAGAGATGCTTCATTACAATGCTGGGCTAATTTGCACACCTCAGTATCACGCTGCTGCAGGCAGGTAGGTGCAGGCTCCACTAGACGGCAATATAGTTAAAGAAGGACTGCACCCAGACCAATCAGACCTGTTGTGCAGCAGTGAGGCTGCCACCAGGTGTCAGCAGAATAGGCAAACAAGCCGGTCAATTTCTAGACTATAGCGCAGTAGCAAAGCAATAAACAAACTCAGGGTCAGGGGCAAGCCAAAGGATAAGTAATGGTCAGGAGCGGATTAGCCAAAAGACAAACCGGTCAGGATACAAGCCAAGTCAAAACCAGGGAGACAACACACTAAAGGGGAACACTGAGTCAGGATGGTAATAGGGGAAAACAGCACTTCCAAACAGTGCCTCTATTCTTCAAAGGCCAACTTGATAGCTAAAAGCTCCTGATTCCCAACATTGTAATTCTCTCAGCAGGAGAGAATTTTTTTGAGAAGAAGACACAGGGCCTCAGGTTAGTAAAAGTGGCGGGTCCTTGGGACAACACCGCCCCACCCCCACCTTTGACGCATCCACCTCAACAATGAATGGTTCACACGGATCGGGCTGGACCAAAACAGGGGCAGACATAAAGAATTTCTTTAATAACGCAAATTCCGCCACAGTCAGAGCTGATCAGCTTTTGATATCAGTCTCCTTGCGGGTAAGATCAGTGAGGGGCTTCACCATAGGTTCAGGGGAGTGCAAAGAAACATCAACAGTGTCAGAGTGCTTACAGATAGACTTGAAAGAAGATCACTGCAAAGATTTTACCGTTTCAGAAAGCTCTCTTTGCAGGTGATTGAGACTTGGCCAAGTCCTTATGTTCCGCAGACAGATTCTGCATCATTTGCGTCAAACTAGCCATTTGATCCGCCAAGGTATGGAAAAGCAGAGCAGAGAGAAAAACTGTCTATTTCAGGTCAGTTATAATATCACTGTGCTGCAGTACAGGTAGGTGAATGCTCCACTAGATGGCAATATAGTGGAAGCCGGACTGCACCTAGACCAAGCAAACCAGTCGTGCTGCAGCTAGGCTGCCACCAGGTGGCAGCAGAACAGTCAAACAAGTTGGGTCAAATCCTAGACTATAGCGCAGTACCAAAGGAATAAACAAACTCAGGGTCAGGGACAAGCAAAAGGATCAGTAACGGTCAGAAGCAGATTAGCCAAAAGACAGAAACAGCTCAGGATACAAGCCAAGTCTAAACCAGGCAGTCAACACACTAAAGGGGAACAATGAGTCAGGACTAGGACTAGGAATAGAGAAAAACAGAGACACGGCTTCAGACAGCAAACACAACAGGACAAATCAGAGCAATCAGAGTCAGCTACAGCAGCCCTAGGTAAGAACTATAACTGACATCGCCTGCAGTAAGCAGTGGCGACAAATAGCCAACCTGAACCCAGACTGAGGCTGAGAAAGGATAACTCCTGACATGACCAGACCCCGAAAAAGGGAAAACCGGACTCAAAACCCGGTCTGGATCATTACACTTAGATGGACATATGTGACTGCAGTATAAATATGGCAATGTGATTTTTTTTAACAAACTATTTTTCGTAGGTCTTGAATCTGAACCGTAGCACAAAAAAATTGCAGTATTAAAATGCCAAGCAAATTTACCCAACTGAAATGGAGGTATGAGACTTCAATATCAATATAGAAATGCTATTGAGATCCAACCAATTATGTCTGTAGTATGCTTTTGAAGCACAACTGTCACAGTAAAAATGGTATATAATATTTCTCTGCTCCGAACAACTTGCAGGATTAAGAGAAAAAATAATATTATTACCCCTGAAAAGAGGTCTTGGCATCAGTTGCAGGCTGCAGCATAAAGGACTTGCAATTCACCCTATCCTGTTCTACACTATCCCTTCCGAACAATCTCTCCCTAAGTGCTGCTAACAGTAGTATTAATATTGATTATAATTAGCCCTAAGAAGGACTGTTGTTGTACTTCACAGAAATATCTGTTATGATTTGGTAGCTGAGGAGAGCAGGCAAAAACGGCAATACACCAGAGAGGTTGGAATCTACTGGATTGCAGTACCCTGACTAACCACCACAACTAAAGGCAGCCGTGGAGCGTTCCTACGTTGGTCCTAGACTCCTCGTCACAGCCTGAGAGGTTAACTACACCTAAAGATAGAAAGAGGAAAGCTATCTGCCCCGGAGCAGATCCCCAAAGAACATAGGAAGCCCCCAAACATGTAATGGCGGTTAGACAAGAGGAAATAGACACAGACAGAAAATAGTAAGAGCAAACGTTGGGGCCCAATCTGCCTAGAAAGAAAAAGGATAGGAAGGACACTTACTGCAATCCAAAAAACCCTAAAAAATACCAACTCTACTAATTGCAAAAACACCTGAGATCACACGACCTCTACCACCTAAATTAGTTCTCTGGTGTAACAAAACTAAGCCGCAGCCACTAAAAAATCTGGAAAAGGCAAATGAACAAATAACAGTGGCTCAGATAAAATGAGAGGAGCACAAGCCCCCGGAGGGGACCTGGCTGACCTCCACAGAAGTGCAGGGAACAATGCAAAAAGCAAGCACAAAAATAAAAACAGAAAATATCTTATCTGAGAGCAGGAGAAGAGGCAAGACTCAGCAAGCTTCCAAGTGAACCAGGAACCACAGTTTAGACAAGAACAATTGATCACCGGCAACCATGATGGGAGGGAACCTCCCTTATATAAGACCAGTCTGTAACTCCTGATTGACAATCCTCATTGAATGGTTCAGTACTGTTTGTAACCACCAGAGGAAGCTTCTGCTCAGAATTCATTTCTAACACATTCACAACAAATATCAATGTGGATGAATCCCTGGCTAATACACAGCAACAATTCTGTCCTTCTCTCATCAGCACCTCTCCCTACGCTGCCTGTTTCCAGGGTACAGTGTGCCAAGCATGGCGTCACGGCTCTTATAAAGACCTAATGAAGCTATACTGCCAGCCAATCACAATATTGCCACAAACAAGATGGCTATGGCATAACGGTGACTGTCAAGCAAACCCCACATTTTCTTTGGCTGTCTACAAAGCGTCAAACATGTGGGGCGGAGACTCGACTCCCGCTAGAACATTCAAAGAATACTCGCCGAGTATCGAGCATCCCAACCACAGTGATAAACAAGTGAGTAGTGACGAGCACGCTTGCTCATCACTAATGGATAAAGTTTGCTTTTAACTGTATGAAAATGCAACAGCTTCTTCTGTTTGCACTGCCTTTGTATTAGCAGTAGTAAATTCATTATTCTTCATTTGCATGATATGATTTTTACTTACTGAGACCTTAACTTAGAGGGGTTGTTCAGGTTTGGGATTAAAGTCTGCAATCACTCTATGTGACTGCAGACTTTTGAATCCTCACATCATGTGCTCTGCACACTGTCAAGATTCTCCAGGACTAGTGGGAAGAGTGGGCATTAAAGGGAATCTGTCACCCCATTTTTCGACCATCAGCTG
>VIAB01047598.1:3098-18264 GCA_009801035.1 Oophaga pumilio | reverse complement strand
CATGTTGTTTTTATTTTTTTTACATTTTTACTTTGTCCCAGGGTTGGCCATCACTGTATAATGTAAGATCACTGGTCAGACAGTTTGTGCAACACTCTGTCAGACCAGTGATCTGACAGGCAGTGCTGCAGGCTTTCTCAGTGCCTGCTCTCAGCAGGCACTGAGGAAGCCGCCTCCCTGCAAGACCCCGAAGGACCCCGCAGCCATCTTGGATCAGGGGTCCTGCAGGGAGGAAGCCCACAGAACAGCGCGGTCACATCGCGCTGTTCTGAGGTTCTCAGGGAAGCACGCAGGGAGCCCCCTCCCTGTGCGATGTTTCCCTGTGCCCCGGTACACTGCGATCATTTTTGATTGCAGTGTGCCAGGGGTTAATGTGCTGGGAGCGGTCCATGACTGCTCCTGGCACATAGTGCCGTGTGTCAGCTGTGAGCGCAGGAGCGCAACTGATCGCCTATGACTTACTATCCCGTCCTTGGGAATTAAGTCCCAGGGCACATGGACGGGATAGCACTTCCAATGACAGAAAGGGGTTAAATGAGACAGCGCTCATGTTAATTTTAGCTCTAATCAGACTGAGGAAAAAATTGCAGCATGCTGCTATTGGATGTGAAAATCAGATCACACTCTCCAATGCGAGTCAATGCTTTTTCCGCCTGATTTTTACTCATACTGTACATCTCAAAGGAAACCAGACATTTCATCAACCAAGTACAGTAAACTCGCAGCCTGAACCATCAGAATAGAATAGATAGTGTAATCACACATTTTTATGCATCTTTGATGACCCAACATTTAATCTTAATTATGACAGACATATTTTTCTTTGGTGGGTCAAGAGACATAGGCCATTGTTCTTAGGAGCCTAAACGTTGACTCTTGAATTGATTGTGTTTCTCTCCTTGGATGAGAGGGAGGCAGGGTCATTGAACAATCTAGGGTTGCTAATATATTGATTACCAATTGTATAGGTCCATGTATCTTGCTGACCTGCAATCTGTGAAGGGCAAAATATGCAGATTGATTTAATGCTCAAACAATGAGAATTGACCTCATCCCATCTTCCCCTTGACTTGTGCACGATAGCCTGAAGGAAAGATGTAGGTATAAAAAGGGACCTTTATCCTTTTGCAAAGAGATTCTACAGATTAGCATCAAGGACACCAAGATTTGAATACAGATTTGAGATATTTCTACAGGATGCCAGTTTAACCGCTTTCTGACATTTGCAGTAATAATACATCTATGTGCCCTGGGCCTTATTGACCAGGGACATATTATTATTGCATGGCGATCGGGCGCACACACAGGCTGTGCGTGTGCGATTGCCGCCGGGTGTCAGCTGATTCTGACAGCTGACACCTGGCACTAAGTGCCATGAGTGGTCCTGCACCGCTCTTGGCATGTTAACCCCCTAAATGATGCTTTCAATCTCGGTCGCAGCATGCCACCAGCCAGCAGACGGATGACAGCCCCTCTGACCTTGGATCGGAGATCCCGCGGCGTGACGCGGGATCTCGATCGTTGCCATGGTGACCCGATGATCTCATGACGGCATCTGATATCATGTGGTACCGCTGTAATCGTACTGATCCGAAGAATAAAACTGCTTTATCAATTTTACCACACGTGGAACGACCTAACCCCCCAAAAAAATTCCTGAATTGCTGGTTTTTGTTCATTCTGCCTCCCAAAAATCGGAATAGAAAACGATAAAAGAGTCATATGTCTGAAAATGGTACCAATAAAAACTTCAACTCAGCTTGTAAAAAACAAGCCCTCATATGACTCTGTGGACCAAAGTATGGAAAAATTATAGCTCTCAATATATGGCAACACAAAAACTATTTTTTGCAATAAAAAGCATCTTTTAGTGTATGATGGCAGCCAAACCTAAAAACCTGATGTAAATTTTGCATCGCTGTAATCGCACCGACCCGAAGAATAAAGTCGTCTAATCACTTTCCGTATTTTTCAGATTATAAGATGCACTTTTTTCCCAAAAATTTCAGGGGAAATGGGGGGGTGTCTTATAATGCGGATATACCTTACCAGCCACGGTGGAGCAGGGTCACTGCAGGCCGCAAGCTGAGATGAGTGGGTGTTCGGATGTGCGGTGCGCCGCTGCGGGTGTTACGTGCTGCCAATGTTCCGTGCTACGGGTGTTCTGTGCTCCGGGGGCTCTGCCGACATTTTGTGAAAGCCAGAGCCCCCGCTACTGCATGGTTTCCTATGCGGTTGACTCCGTAAAATGGCTGTCGGAGGCGGCGCATGTGCAGATGGAGATCTTGGCACCAAGATCTAGGGAGATGAGATTTCATCGCTGAGATCTCATCTCCTGAGATCATGGTGCCGAGATCTCCATCTGCGCATGCGCTCCCCCTGGCAGCCATTTTCACAGAGTTCACTGCATAGGAAACCATGCAACTGGCTTTCACAAAATGTCTTCAGAGCCCCGGCAGCATGGAACAACCGCAGCAGCGCGCCGCACCGCTGAACATCCCCTCATCCCAGCCTGAGGCCTGAAGCATCACCCCACTCCTGCTGCCTCCAGCAGCGACCCTGGGACCCCACTTCACCGCAGCCACCACCCCCAGAAAGCAATAAGACGCATGGATTATAAGAAGCACCAACATTTTATTAAAAAAAGTTTTTCTCCTATTTTTCTCCTCGAAATTTGGGGTGCGTCTTATAATCCGGAGCGTCTTATAATCCACAAAATATGTTATACTGCATGAGGAACAGTGTAAAAAAAAATAAAAACAATTTTTCACCTGCTGTTGATTTTTTCATTCTGCCTCCCAAAGATCGCAGTAAGGCTCGGCACACATCCTGCGCTTTGCGCTTAACGCTGGCACAGGGGTTTCTGTGTAAATCTCTGAAATACGTAATTCAGACAGAACCTCTAGCGGGAGATTCCCTATAATGCCTATAATGAGGCAGATGGAGGCACTTTGGACACCATATGACCTGTGATCTGGTGGTGTCCGTCTTGTTAGGATTGCATAAAAGTACCGTTGGCCACAGTTTTGTGCACTTCTGAAAAGAAGGACACCACTGAACAGAGGCGGCCAGATGGAGTCCAGAGTAACTACGCTGTCTCAGTATAGTGAATTGTTGTGAACGTATTGGAGACGACTTTGGAGCTGAAGCTCCCTCTGGTGGTTGCTGAGGGTATTGAACCTATGTTTGGCTTTGGGTCAGTAATGGTGTGGGATGGCATTTCCTTGGAGGGCCACACAGCCCTCCATGTGCTCGCCAGAGGTATCCTGACTGCCATTAGGTACCGAGATGAGATCCTCAGACCCCTTTGTGAGACCATATGCTGGTGTGGTTGGCCCTGGGTTCCTCCTAATGCAGGACAATGCCAGACCTCATGTGGATGGAGTGTGTCAGCAGTTCCTGCAAGATGAAGGCATTGAAGCTATGGACTGATTTTTTTTCTCGCACCCATTGACTTGTATTGGCGAGTCTCGGCCGAGAATCGCAGCAATACGCAGCATGCTGTGATTTTTCTTCTCTGTCCAATTTTGGCTGAGAAAAAACTCGCAAATGAGATGTAACCTATTGAATAACACTGGTCCGAGTGCAATCCGATTTTTTTTTTATCAAGTTGCACTCATCCGTATTCCTCACAAGTGGGTATGAGCCCTTACAGGTATATTGAGCCCATCCTCACGTGGGTCGATCTGAGCCTATTGTTGCGGCCTGGCCTGTCATGATAAGCTGCTGCCTCCTCGAAGTGTCCCAGCTGAAAGAAAATGTCACAGAGTTGACACCCAACCTGCTCACTTTCCTTACTTCCATCACAGATGCTTGAGGAGGTCATCTGTGATGTGCGGTAACACAGAAGGCAAATTAGGTGCAGACGTACTGGATGGTCAATGCGTTGGAAATATTATTTGGTGCTCATGCACCTGTGAAAATCAGTGTTATTATTTTAAAGGCTGTACCTTCACTTATAATGTATGAAATTTATTTTGTCAGCCTCTTAAAGCTGATTTATTTATGTACCAAACTCTGTCACCTTCTGAATGTTCTGTGCTTGGGAACTGCCATAGTTTACAGCAGACCACACTATCACTATCCTCTGCTGCCATCTAGTGTTTATTTTGCAGAGGTTCAAGTAAATTATATTACTTTCTAATGTATTCTTTAATTACTGAATGGATCAATACATTACATGTATTTATCACATATTCTGAGGGAAATGCATTCTGGACTGTGAATAGACAGTAAGATCTGCAATAAGGGGATTTTACTATGGTCTCAAATTATCAATACTTTCATGCCTGACCTTTGGTGTTGCAGGACCAGAATTTTCAGATTTTCTGGTTACCATACAAGTCTACTGAGGTGTTTACACCTGTTTATTGCACATTACTAAAGTTGCACAGAAGACTTTTTTTTTATATCAAACAGTGTGCAATTTTGAGTGCTATTCAGTGTGGACACATTAAGGATTAATTGTCTGAGTTGGGTCCTTATTAGTGATGAGCGAGCACTAAAATGCCCGTGTTCTCGATGTTCGGGTCGAGCAAATTGGAATACTCGGGAACTCGACCCGAGCAACGAGCCCAATGTAAGTCTACGGGAAACCCGATTGTGCTTTTGGGTCCTTTTAAAGTCTAAAAACATCTGAAAATGATGGAAACAGTGCTCACATGACATGGGAACATCATGGGAAATGCTCCGGGTAGCATTTCTGACTCCCAGGTCACAGCTGTGAGCAATGTTGTCAGTCTTACGCCATTTTTACAGGTGTACCAAAAAACATACAAAAACGAAACCAAAATGGATTTTCCTGGGAAATACGTCAAGGAACATCCTTTCCAGGCTTATGACTTTTATATAAGGCAAAATAATTAACCCAAAACAAAAATATACTGTACCTCCACCACTTGGGCTATGTTCACGTAGCATTTTTGATGCATTTTTCAATTTTACCATTGCATTCAACCAATACAAATGCATTCGCTGGGAAATGTCATTTTATCATTTAACAACCTTAGCTGGCCATGTGGTGTGTGACACACCATCAGACACATCCTGTTTCATTTATGAAGAAAGGACTCTGAAAATTCACAAAGTCTATTTTTATAGGGCCAGCAGTCAGCCCTCACTATTCTTAGAGAGCCATCAGCCGGCTATGCTTTGTTGTTCCCAATATTAAACAGTGGGTCTCCTATACTGTTATTGCCTATGCAGTGAGTGACTGGGCTGCCAAAAATTAGGACGCACCCCCATACCCCTTTGACGAGACGTACAGGAGAGCCTCATGTAAAAGTGTTCCAATTATAAGAAAATGGGTCTCCCATAGTGTAAGCCTGTGCATTGAATGCAAGGTCTGCCCTGCGCCAAAGTTACACGAACCCCAATAAGCCTTTGAACCTACGTACTGGATGGCCACATGAAAACCACGTTCACATTTTTTGCATTTGGTACTGCCATACTGTTTGCTTATGCATTGAATGCAAGGCCTGCCCTGCACCAAAGTTACACGCACCCCAATAAGCCTTTGAACCCACGTACTGGATGGACACATGAAAGCATTGTTCCTATTAATTTGGTACTCCCATATTTTTTGGCTACGCAGTGAATTGTTGAGCCTGAAAAACCTGCATTGGAGAATGTCAGTGTTGAGGATGACAACACGGCAGTGGAGAAAGTCAGTGTTGAGTCTGGAAAACCTGCAGTGGACAATTGCAGTGTTGAGGCTGAAGACCCAGCCGTGGACAATTGCAGTTTTGAGGCTGAAGACCCGGCAGTGGACAATTGCAGTGTTTTGGGTCTAAATACCCAGCTGTGGACAATTGCAGTGTTGAGGCTGAAGACCCGGCAGGGGACAATTGCAGTGTTGAGGCTAAAGACCCGGCAGTGGAGAGCATTGCAGTGTTGAGGCTGGAGACCCAGCAGTGGACAATTGCAGTGTCGAGGATGAAGACCCAGCAGTGGACAAATGCAGTGTTGAGGCTTAAGACCCAGCAGTGGAGCATTGCAGTGTTGAGGCTAAAGACCCAGCGATGGACAATTGCAGTCTTGAGGCTGAAGACCTGGCAGTGGACAAATGCAGAGTTGAGGCTAAAGACCCAGCAGTGGAGCATTGCAGTGTTGAGGCTGAAGACCCAGCAGTGGGGCATTGCAGTGTTGAGGCTGAAGATCCTTTGTTGTAACATTGCAGTGTTGAGGAAGAACACCCAGCAGTAGAGCATTTCAATGTTGAGCCAGAAGCACCTGCAGTAGACAATTGCAGTGTTGAGGATGAAGACCCGGCAGTGGAGAATTGCAGTGTTGAGGAAGAAGATACATCAGTGGAGCATTGCAATCCTGAGCCCGAGGAACCTGCATTGTAGCATTGCAGTGTTAAGGAAGAACACCCACCAGTGGAGCATTTCAGTGTTGAGCCTGAAGAACCAGCAGTGGAGAATTGCACTGTTGAGGCTTGAGAACCTGCATTGGTGAGTTGCCTTGGTGTGGCTGAAGACCCTGCATTGTAGCATTGCAGTGTTGAGGCTGAAGAACTGGCAGTAAAGAATTGCATTGTTGAAGATGAACAACCAACAAAGTTCAAATTATTAGGAAGTGGGTCTCCCATACTGTTTCCCTATGCAGTGAATGCAAGGCCTGCCCCAAATGTGCACGCACCAAAATACCACTTTGATGAGACGTGAAGGAAGTTCTCATAAAAATCAGTTTCCATTACAAAGGAGCGGGTCTACTATACGAGTAGTTTAGTACTATCTACTCGTACTTGTAATTCCCATACAGTAAGTGTATGGGCTGAAAAACATTTCCCCCTGTGAGGTACACATCAACATACTGTCTCAACATTTTTATAATGGGCATCATAAACACTCTTCAAGAAAATTACTTGGCTGCTGCATCACGGTACACGTTAACCCTCGTGTTCTAGCGGTGATGTCTAAAGAGACGTGGGGGATGACCTCAGAAAAAGGTCTTCCCTGTTTAAAGGAGCGGGTCTCCTATACTTGGAATGCCCATACACTAAGTGTATGGGCTGACAAGCATTTTCCCCTGGGGGGGAGTACACATCAACCTACTGTGTAAATATTTTTTGTTACAAACATCATAAACACCCTTGCAAAACAATATAGTGGCTGGTTCATCACGTAACACGGTCACCCTGGTGATCTAGTGGTGGTATAGGAAGAGACGTGGAGGATGGCCTCAGAAAAAGGTCTTCCCAGTGTCACAAACGGCACACAGACGGAGGCCCGAGGGATCACGGCTTAGGATTCCTCCGCTGCCACTAATATGTTGAATGCAGGGATTTATACTTATCCCACTTCCCAGTTCCACTTAGGAACTTGCAGCTCTCCGGCGCCCTCCTACCCTCAGGTCAGTCAGGGAACTGCACCAAGGATAATTAGTCGCTAGACGGGCCGCTTAGACGTGTACTGGCTATTGGGCACGCTACGTGAGGGAATTATAACTACTCCTAGCCGCAGCCAAGCAATACACTTATAAAACCCGCTCCGTCACTGCCAACGCTACCCGAAAGCCTAGCACACACACTCGCTAGCTGCCACCAGCCTCTGGGTCTAGAATGTGGGGCAGAGGCCACCCCAATTTAGTAGCGTAGTATACGTCAGGCAAGTGCAAATTCGTTATAGCGCATAGAGAAACGAACTAGTCATTTTATATTTTTACTCCAAAAAAGTTAGGCAGTGTTTATAAAGATTTAAAAAAAGTTTTACAAAAGTGAGGCAATTAAAAGAATATGTACAATACGGTTACAAAATAAAAGGGGTTAACATAAGGAAGCGATCAACTTACAGTTCTTAGATCATTGCAGGCAAAACCATGCGGTTGAGGGATGGGCGACAAGTCGCAATGCATCACAGACGTGCTCTGCATCTGGTGTCCAGGGCCAAACTAAGGCAAAATTACCTGGCCCTGCCTTATAGACCTCTGGCCGTGACATTGTTAAAGGGGCTGAGTTACCAGGGTCCTCCCCTTGTCTGTGAGTTGCAATTTCGGTTCTGAAAACTTATAACTATCATAACTTAGAGATGGAGTCTTTTGCAGCGATGCACAGCATACCATTGTACTCCGCAAGACGTTGGCGTGCATTCAAGTCTTAACGCAGAGTGCCTGGGTGGATCAGCTAAGCAGGAATCTGTTTCCTGGGTTCTGCTGGTGCCAGCGCTTAGAAAATTCACTGAGTACCGGCTTCACCGATGAATTGGCAGATATGAAAATTTCATACTTATAACATACACAGGGGCCAAGATATTTAATCTTGAATAACGATCATACAACAAAGGAACAGACCATGTGGTTTCTAAACTGCTTTCAGCTGGCTTCTCAGTGGTGGCTAGCCACCTGGTATCAGATTACACAGAGTGTGTAGTGAGCTGGAGAGGGGGGGAGCCCACAGCCTGAGGCTGCAAAACATAATGAATGTAGTAGTTGTGTGGAAAGTTCTAGAAAAGTATAAGGAATGGAGCTCCCATTCCAGGTTGTTGTCACACCCAGTTTAAAGGAGCGGGTCTCCTATACTTGGAATGCCCATACTCTAAGTGTATGGGCTGAGAAACATTTTGCCCTGGAGGGGAGTACTCATCAACCTACTGTGTAAAAAATTTTTGTTACGGACATCATAAACACCCTTGAAAAACAATATATTGGCTGTTTCATCATGGAACACGGTCACCCTGGTGATCTAGTGGTGGTGTAGGAAGAGATGTGGAGGATGACCTCAGAAAAAGGTCTTACCAGTTTAAAGGAGTGGGTATCCTATACTTGGAATGTCCATACACTAAGTGTATGGGCTGACAAACCTTTTCCACCCTTTTACACAATAAGTTGGCTGTTGCATCACGGACCATGGTCATCATGTTGATCTAGTGGTGTTGGATGATGAGGAGAAGGAGGAGCATAACACACCAAATAACCAAAGTCAGGAAGCATATACCCATGTGTGGGTGTGAAGGGGTGCATGGTAATACAACTCCCCCCCAATAAAATGTATTGGAGGTTATGTTTGCTGTTATAATTCAGTGGTGTACGGAAGTCTGCCCCAATCCAGGCCTTGTTCATGTTTATAAGAGTCAGCCTGTCAGCATTTTCAGTTGACAGGCAGATGCACTTATCAGTTATTATTCCACCCACGGCACTAAAAACCTGCTTTGACAAAACGCTAGCGGCAGGGTAGGCCAGGACCTCCAAGGTCTAGCAAGCCAGTTCATGCCATGTGTTCAGCTTGGATACCCAATAATTAAATAGCACAGAGGAATCACGGAGGACGTTGGTACGGTCAGCAAGGTACTTCTTCCCAAACTTTCCAGTCCATGTGACAGTACCCCATGACTCTGGGCCAGGGCAATGGGAGGGTCTGAGAAAAGTGTCCCAGAACTTTGCCAGTGTTACCCTGCCTCTGCTGGATTGGAGTTGTGCTTCTCTCGCCTCTACCTTTTGGTTGTCCAACGAACTGTGACCTCTGCCACCAGCGTTTTCAGATGGGAATTTTTTCAGTAATTCCTCAACAATGGCCCTCTGGTACTGCATCATTTTAGTACACCTATCTGACTCTGGAAGAAGAGATTGAAAGTTCTCCTTGTAGCGTGAGTCTAGAAGTGTCACCAACCAGTAATGAGTGTCAGCACAAATTTTGATAATGCGAGGGTCACGGGAAAGGCAGCGCAACATAAAGTCTGCCATGCATGCCAGACTGCTAACTGGCAAGACTTCTGACTATTCTGTCCTCCTCCTCCTCCCTTTCCTCAGGCCATCCACGCTGAACAGATGGTATGACAGTTGTGCGTCTATAACACATGAAAGTAGCTCCTCTTCTTCCTCCTCCTCTTCCTCATTGTCAACCAATCCATGTTGGGATGACATGAGGCTGGGCTGTGTGTAATCACCCTGTATGGTTCCTTGCTCTTTCTCATCGTGCTCCGAGTGCAATGCACTCTATTTCATTGTGAGCAGAGAGCTTTTCAGAATACAGAGAAGAGGGATGGTGATGCTAATTATGGCGTCATCGCCGCTCACCATCTTGGTGGACTTCTCAAAGTTTTGTATTATGGTAGATATGTCTGACATACATGTCCACTCCTGAGGTCTTATGTGTGGAGTCTGTACTGAATACTGATGGCCTTGTTGATGCTGGTACTCAACAACTGCCCTCTTCTGCTCACAAATCCTTTCCAACATATGCAGCGTAGAGTTCCAACGTGTGGGGAAATCACACACCAGTAAGTGAGCAGGAAGCTGCAAACGCTGCTGAAGCATGGCAAGGGAGGCTGAAGCTTTGGTTAACTTTCTAAAATGGGCACACAGGCGGCATACTTTCAGAAGCAGCTCCGGGTAGCTTTTGAGAAACCGTTGAACAACTAGAATAAGCACATGGGTCAGGCATGGTACGTGTGTGAGCTCGCCTCGCCTCATAGCCACCACCAGGTTCCGGCCATTGACACACACGGCCATGCCTGGCTTTAGGGTCAGCGGTATCAGCTACAGATCTGACTGCTCTTTCAGAGCTGTCCACAATTCTTCAGCATTGTGCGGTTTGTCACCTAAGCATATTAGCTTTAGCACAGCCTGTTGCCGCTTGGCTGAGCCAATGCTGCAGTGCTTCCAGTGGTCATTTCGGAGATGGAGGCTGAAGATAAGGAGGAGGATGACGTGCAGGAGCTGTAGACTATGGGGGCAACCCTAATTGATCTAGGGCCCACAATCCTCGGCATTGGTAGTATGTGTTTTTCCCAAGGTCCGACTGGATCCCGGCTTCCACTATGTTAACCCAGTGTGCTGTCAGCGAGATGTACCGTCCCTGCCCAGAAGCACTTGTCCACATGTCCGTGGTTAAGTGTATTTTCCCAGTAACTGCATTGTTGAGGGCACAAGTAATGTTGTGGGACACGTGCTTGTGTAATGTCAGGACGGCACAACCAGAGAAATAGTGGCAGCTGGTGACATAGTACCTTGGGACGGCCGCCGCCCTCAGGTTACGGAAAGCTTCCATCTCCATGAGCCTAAAAGGGAACATTTCGAGGGCAAACAGATGAGAAATGTGTGAATTTAGTTCTGTGGCCTTTGGGGCGTTGGCTGATTATTTCAGCTTGCGTTCCAATGACTGGGTTATGGACAACTGAAGGCTGCGCTGGGACAAGAACATGGACATGCTTGATGATGGTGTAGTTGAGTGTGTGAAATGACAGGTGCAGGGCAGGATGCATCTTCACGGGCACCATGGACAGGGGTTTGGCTTCTACGCACAACAGCGGAAGAAGCAGTGGTGTCACCCAAAGACAGTGTTCCTTGACCCTGGGGTTTGGCCCACAAAGTCAGGTGCTGTGCTGCCATGTGCTTGATCATGCTTGTGGTGGTCAGGCTGGTAGTTTTGCTACCCCTTCTGATGCGGACATGGCAGGTGGTGCAAATGGCTGTTTTGGGTTATTGGCAGAGTCTTTAAAAAAACAACCAGATTCGGGAAGACCTAACAGTTGAAATTCCAACTTCCGTCGTGTTGGTGTTACAAGGAACAGTTGCCAGCCTTCTATCTGCGGCCACCACAATGCTTCTTCCTGCCTGTTGTGGTGCTACGCCTCCCTCCCCCTGTGTGCTGCTGTCCTCGCTATGCATGTGCTCCTGCCAGGTTGGGTCGGTTACTATATCATCCACCACCTCCTCTTCCACTTCCGCACCCTGGTGCTCCTTCTTACTTTCTGGAAATTGTGTCTCATCATCGTCCACCTCTTGTGACACGTTCCCACCGTCGCCTTCGTGTGAATGTGGCTGCTCCAATATTTGGGCATCACTAAATGCAAACTCAGTTTGCCCCGCTTCAAGTGGACCGGGCTAGAGGCCCGAATCTTTAAATGGAAAAGTGAACAGCTTTTTGCAGTGTCCAAGTGTGGGATCAGTTGTCTCCGTTCATTCGGCATGGCAGGAGGAAGGAGGATTAGGGTGAGGAATATGCGGTCCACACTCACGGCTACTCAGACTTGATCGTGTAGAAGACAGGGTGCTGGTGGTGGTAGCTAAGTGAATAGAAGCATTATCCGCTATCCAACCAATTACCTTTTCACACTGCTCTGGTTTCAAGAGTGCTCTTCTGCTATCCCCTATGAATTCTGACAGGAATCTCTTGCAAGAAGATGTGGGTGTTTGTTGTGGCACAATTTCAGCTTGCCCACGGCCTCGGCCTCTGCATGCACCATCACCATCACGTGCACTTCCCAGTCCCTTGCCACGCGCCTTTCATATTAAATGGAGTACAATCTTTCAATGTTCACTACAAAAGGCTGAATTGGGAGCAAACTTAGATGTGATCCGTGCACAGGAAAAATGCACTTTAAAATATCTGGACTGTACTTTTTTTTTTTAGCAAACTGGTGTCAATAACTAGGGTGAGACACAGCAAAAACTGTGGAATTGAGGCCTGAAATGCAACAATTTGTAGCCCGCAGATAAATTTGGCGTCTGACAGAGATACCACACTGTTCAATATGTGGCCTGTTTTTTTTATTTATTACACCAAAATAGTCTAGAGAACTAGTGTAAGACTCAGCAAAAAAAGGTTAATGAAGGCCTGAAATGCAACAATTTGTAGCCTGTAGATAAATCTGGCATCTGATGGAGATACCACACTGTGAACAGGGTTTGGGGTTATTGGCCTGAATTTTTTCCTTTTTTACACCAAAATAGTCTAGAGAACTAGTCTAAGACTCAGCAAAAAAGGTTAATGTAGGCCTGAAATGCAACAATTTGTAGCCCGCAGATACCACACTGTTCAATATGTGGCCTGGTTTCTTTATTTTTTACTCCAAAATAGTCTAGAGAACTAGTGTAAGACTCAGCAAAAAAGGTTAATGTAGGCCTGAAATGCAACAATTTGTAGCCTGTAGATAAATCTGGCGTCTGACAGAGATACCACACTGTTCAATATGTGGCCTTTTTTTTATTTTTTACACCAAAATAGTCTAGAGAATTAGTGTAAAACTCAGGAAAAAAGTTTAATGTAGTCCTGAAATGCAACAATTTGTAGCACGCAGAAAGATTAGGCGTCTGATGGAGATACCACTCTGTTCAATATGTGGCCTGGATTTTTTTTATTTTTTTACACCAATATAGTCTAGAGAACTAGTGTAAAACTCAGCAAAAAAGGGTAATATAGGCCTGAAATGCAACAATTTGTAGCCTGCAGATAAATATGGTGTCTGACAGAGATACCACACTGTTCAATATGTGGCCTGTTTTTTTTTTTGCACCAAAATAGTCTAGAGAACTAGTTTATAAGACTCAGCAAAAAAGGTTAATGTAGGCCTGAAATGCAACAATTTGTCGCACGCAGAAAGATCAGGCATCTGACGGAGATACCACACTGTTCAATATATGGTCGGGATTTTTTTATTTTTTACACCAAAATAGTCTAGAGAACTAGTGTAAGACTCAGCAAAAAAAGGGGTGGAGGAGGTCACGCTATTCAAGCTCACGGTATGCTCTGGTATAGTTTGCAAATAGCATCAAATATTATATTCATGTTGGCTACCCGTATCACTTGCGGTCCTTGAGACTTTATCACCACTAGAGATATAGGTTTTTATATTTATGTTGGCTATTTGAATTGTTTGCGGTCCCTGAGACTTTATCCCTATTTAGTATTATTTATATTTATATAAAGATTCTTTGAGGACTGCTATGATATTTATAATGACTATTGAATTTATCTATGGTTTCTCAGGATCCTCATTGTTAATATGATATTAATTATTGTAAAGATCTATATATTCATTGTTGTATTTTGAGGGATTTAGCCCCTTACTACTGGGCATAATATTATTGTCATGTGACATTTTCATTACTGTGGATAATATTGACTTAGCGTTTAAATACCCTCCTGCTGGGTCATTTTGTCATTTTAAGGTTTTTTAATACTAAAAATAAAATATTGATTTTATTCATTTATGCTGGATCTCTTTTTTGGGGGGCTGTCAAATTATACAAGCCTTGTTTTGCTTTAGTTCACACATGTTGAAGTGCCAGCTGTGATATTTTTTCTTTGGACTAATTTTGATAAAAAAAGGTTAATGTAGGCCAGAAATGCAACAATTTGTAGCACGTAGATAGATCAGGCGTCTGACGGAGATACCACACTGTTCAATATGAACCTATAAATAAATGGAGCCATAAACTCCATAACAAGACCAAGTGAGACAAAAAAGTATCAAAATATCAAATATAAATTTTATTGGCTCACATATGTAAAAAACATGGTACTAAGACCCGAAGCCAGGACGAGAGAGAGGTGGTAGGGAGGATACAACAGATAGGTGCACAAGAGGAACGTTGCACATTCACAATGCACCATGAATGGACCTGAGTGTGTTACAAAGATGAATTGCAAAGTTAACTAACAAATAAAGGATCAATGCTCAACCTATAAAAGCACAGAGGGAACTGCGTCCATCCGTTTAAAACGTTAAAGTGCCAGACATAGTGCAAAAGGAAATACAACTGTAATTCTTACCCATCTGGGAGAACGTGGAGCGTGTCACACTGTGCACCAATAGCCCCTAGGAGTTACTCCACCTGCTATTTGCAGACTTTAGTGTATTTTTTGGTATCCGATATGTCAGTTTTTGTTAATACTGTTCAATATGTGGCCTGGATTTTTTTATTTTTTACACCAAAATAGTCTAGAGAACTAGTGTAAGACTCAGCAAAAAAATGTTAATGTAGGCCTAAAATGCAACAATTTGTAGCACACAGATAGATCAGGGGTTTGATAGAGATGCCACACTGTTCAATATGTGGCCTCTATTTTTTAATTTTTTGCACTCAAATAGTCTAGAGAACTAGTGTAAGACTCAGCAAAAAAAGGTTAATGTAGGCCTGAAATGCAACAATTTGTAGCACGCAGGTATGGCACCCCAGAGTCCGGTTGCCACGGTGACATTGCCTCCCTCTAAGGGGTGATGTCATGCCTGGAGGCAAGGGGGGACCCCATTCCAGGTAACACAGTGTACATGTAAATTCCTGCTCCAGTCCAGAAAGGGGGACTTCCTTATAAATTCTAGCCAGCAGGTGGGGTTAGTGAGTCAGGAAGAAGTCATCTGAGAGAGTAAACAGGGGAGTTGTTATGGAAACGGGAGCCAGCTGGAGCTTGTGACAGCACAGTGAGAGAGGAGAGTTGGCAGTT
>VIAB01047594.1:7872-18265 GCA_009801035.1 Oophaga pumilio | reverse complement strand
TTCCCCACTTTTTGTATATGTATGAATATTTTAAACTTATTTTATCAATAGTGCTGCTGTCAATCGTCACAGTATCTGGTATTCAGAACTATTCACTGGGATGGAGATGCAGCTGCTGAGCGCTCGTCCTCTCATCTGGGACTTTATTTTACAGTCTCCTCCTAGCCAACAACCTGGTAATAGCTTCTTCCATGCAGTCACATACAGTATCGGCGGCATGGATTATTGTGCTAGGTGAGCTCTCCCTGCCGACCCCGTGATATTTGTCTGCTGCTAATTTACAGCTATGAAGCAGCTTCCCTCCATGGTTCAGTCACAAGGAGGCTGTGCAGAGGCAGCCACTGTCCATCCATAGTCTATTCTTACCAACACTGCTCTCCTTCCCTCAGTTGTCCTCCTACATTACATGTGCATCTCCACCTGAGGACAGTGTGTAACACAGTAAATTGGATCTAGCAACACAGAGGCACAGAGCAATTGTTTGATTTAATCATTACAGGGATAAATCTCCTGGCAGGGAGCAACAGGGGATGAATCAGATTAAAGCTAGGGATTAAACAAAAAACAACTTAATTTAAGGTGGCAGTCTAGACTTAACCCCTTAAGGACCATGCCACTTTGTAGGTTAGTGACCAGGCCTTAATTTTGAAATCTGACCACTGTCACTTTATGTGGTTATAACTCTGGAACACTTGAACAGATCCCACTGATTCTGAGAATTTTTTATCATGACATATTGTAATTTATGATAGTGATAAAACTTCAAAATTTCTTGATTTTATTTGTGAAAAAAATGTAAATTTGGCAAATGATTTTAAAATTTCACAATTTTCAAACTTTTAATTTTTATGCCCCTAAACCAGAGCGTTATGTCACACAAAATAGTTAATAAATAACATTTCCCACATGTATACTTTACATCAGCATAATTTTTGAAACATAATTTTTTTGTTAGGAAGTTATACGGGTTAGGCTGGTTTCACATTTGTGTCTGTGTGCGCATTGTTTACATATCTTTAACATGGTGTACTCAGAGACATGCGTTTGCATGCGTTCGCATGCAAACACGTACGCATGCGTCATTTCACGGTGTGTGTCGGTGTCCGGTGAACGCAACATGTTGGATTTTTGGAAGCAGCAAAAATTCATCAAATATATGCATGCGGATGAGTGTGTCAAAAAACGCATTACTGTCTATGGGAACACATTGGCACGCAAGCACATGCATACGGATGCATTCGATACGCATACATTCTTCATGAGACACAACCTTTTGGTGTCTGTCATACCAAACGCATGCGCATAAGCAACCCAAACGCATGCAAAAACGCATGCACATTTTTGGCGTCATGCATATTATGCAGATAAAAAAACATGCGTTTGCATGCATTTGCGAATGCAGATAATACGCTGCGCACATATACACAAATGGGAACCTAGCCTAATGTTGACCACCGATTCCTCATTTTTCCAACAAAATTTACAAAACCATTTTTTTAGGGACCACCTCAGACTTGGAGTCACTATGGGTGCCTATATGACAGAAAATACCCATTCTAAAAACGACATCACTCAAGGTGCTCAAAACCACATTCAAAACGTTTATTAACCCTTCAGGTGCTTCACAAGAATTGAAGCAATGTGGAAGGAAAAAATTAACATTTAACCTTTTTTCACAAAAATTTTTACTTCGGACACAATTTTTTTTATTTTGTCAAGAGTATCAGGAGAAAATGAACCATAATATTTGTTGTGCAATTTCTCCTGAATACGTCGATACCCCAGGTGTGGAGGAAGACCACTCTTTAGGTGCACGGCAGGGCTCGGAAGCGAAGGAACACCATTTGAGGTTTTGAGCGTAAAATTGGCTGGAATCGAGAGCGGATGCCATGTCGCGTTTGGAGAGCCCCTGATGTACCTAACAGTAGAAACCCTGATTAGTGACCCCATTTTGGAAACTAGACCCCCCAAGGAACTTATCTAGATATGTGGTGAGCACTTTGAACCCCCAAGTACTTCACAGAAGTTAATAACGTAGAGCCGTGAAAATAAAAAATCATATTTTTTTCACAAAAATTATATTTTCGCCCCCAATTTTTAATTTTCCAAATGGTAACAGGAAATATTGGACCCCAAAAGTTGTTGTGCAATTTGTCCTGAGTAGGCAGGAACCCTATATGTGGGGGTAAACCACTGTTTGGGCGCATGGCAGAGCTCGGAAGGGAAGGAGCGCCTTTTGATTTTTTTCAGCGCAAAATTGGCTGGAATTGAGATTGTACAACAAGTCGCATTTGGAGAGCCCCTGATGTGCCTAAACAGTAGAACCCCCCCACAATTGACCCCATTTTGGAAACTAGACCCCCCAAGGAATGTATTTAGTTGCATGATGAACACTTTGAACCCCAGGTGCTATACAGAAGTTTATAACATACAGCCATAAAAATTAAAAATCAAAATTTTTCCTCAAAAATCATATTTTAGCACCAATTTTTTTATTTTAACACAGTTAACAGGAGAAAATGGACCCCAAAAATTGTTGTGCAATTTCTCCTGAGTTCGCCAATACCCCATGTCTGGAAGAAGACCACTGTTTGGACACAAGACAGGACCTGGAAGAGAAGGAGAAAGGTTTGACTTCTTTAACACAAAATTGGCTGGAATCGAGAGCGGATGCTATTTCACTTTTGGAGGGCCCCTGATGTGTCTAAACAGTGGAAACCCCCCACAAGTGATACCAATTTGGAAACTAGACCCCACAAGGAACTTATCTAGATGTGTGGTAAACATCTGGAACCACCAGGTGCTTTGCAGAAGTTTATAACAGAGCTAAAAAATAAAAAAAACACATTTTCCCCCCAAATTTTTTATTTTCTCAAGGGTAACAGGAGAAAGTGGACCACAGAATTTGTTGTGCAATTTCTCCTGAGTGTGCCAATACCCCATGTGTGGGTGAAAACTACTTTTGAGGCACAATGCAAAGCTCAAAAGGGAAGTAGCGCTATATTATAGTGCAGATTGTACTATTATGGTTTGAGGGTGCCATGACCCACTGGGAGAGTCCCTGAGGTGCCAGAACAGTGAACGCCCCGGAAGTGACCCCATTTTACAAACTACTCCTCTCAATGAATTAATCTAGGGATGTAATGATTATGTTGATACCAAGGGTGTGTCACAGAATTGAATATATATACCACTGGGCAGTGAAGAAAAAATTATTACATTTTTACCACAAAAATTTAGTTTTTGCACCAGACTTTACATTTTCACACAAGAAGTGGGTCAAATTGGCACCAGAATGTGTCCCACAATTTTTGATGAACATAGAAAGACACCATGTGTGGCTGTACAGTACTGCTTAGCCATACGGAGAGTCTCGGCAGGGATGGAGAGCTATTTGCCTCCTGGAGCGCAGATTTTCCTAGAATAGTTTGCGGACTCCATATACAGAGCCCCAAAAGGTGGTTATGCACACTGGTGCTCATATGCTAGGGGGGCATTTGGATTTGGGAGCGCAGAATTTGCTGAATTTCTTTTGGCTTTTCCAGAGCCTTTGTACTACCAGTAACCTGGAAGCCTCCTATATTTCTGTTAACAGATGACAGACCTGAGTGGGGACTTTTTTGTGGATTGAGTGGAAGCTTTTATTGGGAACATTTTTCATAATGTTTGTGATCACATTTATCTGGCACTCTACGCTGAGCAGATACTTTGGGGTTTCCGAGCTACGTGACAGATGATTTCCCTGAGGGATCCATTCACTTTAATGAGGCAGCAGAGTTACTCTGGTCTCCGTCTGGCCTTGTTCAGTGTCGTTCTTCCTTTCAGAGGTGCGCAAAACTATGGTGGACTGCGTTTTTATGCACGCCGAAAAAGACGGACTCCGCCGGATCACAGGTCCCATGGAGTTCTCAGTGCCTCCATCTGCCTCACTATAGGGAATCTTCCGACGGTGGTTCTGTCTGAATCAAGTATTTCAGAGATTTACATGATGTAAATACTTTTCCATCCAATGATGACAAGAGTATTCTTAGAGAGACTCTTGTCATCATTGGACGTAAAAGTATTTACATCGATTTTTCTGGCTAACACGGTACCACAATAAAATTTATTATTGTACATCAGAGATTTACATGGAAACTCCAATGCAAGCGCTCAGCATAGAGCGCAGGATAAATGTGCGCAAAGCCTTACTGCGATCTTTGAGAGGCAGAATTAACAAATCCACAGCAGGTGAAGAATTGGTTTTATTTATTTTTTACACCATTCCTAGTGCGGTATAAGTGATTAGGCGACTTTATTGTTCAGGTCGGTGCGATCACAGCGATACCAGATTTAAATCTTTTTTTATGTTTAGCTTCTGTCACACACTAAAAGACGCTTTTTTTTGCAAGAAGAAGTTTTTGCATTGCCATATTTTGACAGAGATACCACACTTTTCAATATGTGGCCTGTATTTTTTGTTTTTTACACCTAAATAGTGTATAGAACTAGAGTAAGACACAGAGTTATGTGAGGGCTTGTTTTTGCAGGACGAGCTCTCGTTTTTATTGGTACCATTTTCAGGCACATGACATTTTTTGATCGTATTCTATTCTGATTTTTGTGACGGCAGAATGAACAAAACCAGCAATTCAGGAATTGTTTTTTTTTCTCCGTTTTGCATGTGGTAAAATTTATAAGTGAGTTTTATTTTTTCGGGTCAGAACGATTACAGTGATTACACATTTATATAATTTTTTTTATGTTTTGACGCTTTTATACAAGAAAAAATTTTAATCAAAAAATAATTATTTTTGCATTGCTTTATTCTGTGAGTTATAACTTTTTTATTTTTCCGCTGATGGAGCTGAATGGTGGCTTGTTTTTTGCGGGACAAGATGGCGTTTTCAGTGCTACTATTTGTATTTACATTTGTCTTCTTGATAGCATTTTATTCCACTTTTTCCAAGCGGTATGATGATAAAGCTTAATTTTCTACTTTTTTTTGTGCTTTTTTACAGCATTTCATGAAGGAGTTAACTAGTGTGACATTTTTATAGGTCGGATTGTTCCGGACGCGGTGATAACAAACATGTAATTTTTTTTACATAAAATGTGTATTTAGTAGTGGATTTTTTTATTTTTATTATTATTATTTTGTAATTTTTTTTACATATTTTTTAAAAAATTTTTCCTTTTTTAACTAGTCCCTTTATGGGACTTTTACTTTTTTGACATTAATTGCAGGTATAATACATTGCAATGCACTAGCATTGCAGTTTATTATACCTATACTCAAAGCTTCTGACACCATGCTGTGAGCATGGTCTCAGAGGCTTTCTGTAGTTTGATGACCCGGGGGTCGTCATGATGACCCCGGGTCACCATAGCAACAATCGGGCCCCGCGATGTTGTTGCAGCGATGCCGATCTGAAGGCAGAGGGAACTCCTGTCCCTCTGCCTCCCTCCTGAACGCTGCAATCGAGCTCGATCGCAGCAATTAGGGGGTTAACAGCCAGGGGAGGTGTGGACACTGCTCTTCGCTGCTAGTGCAGATGCTAAGCCACTGGCAGAGCTGAGCTGATACACTGATCAGGTAGGAAGTGCTGATATTTCAGCATCTCCTGCGCGATCATGCTGTGATCAGTCACTAAGATTGATTAACAGATCATAGCGATCTGGGTGCGGGGACCGACGGCATGCGTCCCTTCACCTCTTTCCATGCCTCTCAGCTGTCACAGGCAGTTGTTGGCATGGAACTGTCACTGCGTGTTTACATGCAGTGATAGTTTAAATTCATGATGGGCATAGTCCGTCCTGGTGCAGAAACTGACATCCTGCCATGATGGGCTGTGGATGTTAAGGGCTTAAGGTGGCAGCCTATTTGTAAGTCTATTTCACTTAGCGTGAGCTGGGTGCCTGTCACTTCCTCTGGATTGAATGCTGGCTGGCGGCTGAGGCCGGTGCTGAGGTCTTTTGGCTTACCTGCCTAACAATTCGGTCCTCTGTCTTGTGGCGGCAGTGGACGGTCACCGGTTTGACCCGCTGAGCCCCCAGTCCATTATGCTGCTCTGCAGCCAAGAGTATATCACAGCAGTCTCTCGCTCAGTGTACACTCATCTGCACACCTGTTGACGTCTCCAGGTTCTTACTGCTCGTGGAGCAACACAGGTCCTGACTATCACTCCTCTGCGGTGGGAACTGCCTCCCTCTTGCCGTGCAAATCCCATTATACTCTTCTGGCTCTCAACGCCCCCTCTCTTCAGGTCATGGGTCTCCTCCATCCTCAATTTCTTTCTGCCCTGCAACAATAGGCTTGGCCCCAGGAGTTCCGGACCTGTTGCCCTGTCGGCACCCACAGCCCGGTCTTCTTCCCTACATGTGCACACTTAGGGGGAACTGTTGGGGTATTATGTCTGAAAGTCATGTCAGTGACAGTGGCTGCAGCAGACATTCTGATACTGTTCTCAGGCTGAGGAGGCACATATAATACAGGACGTCTACTGAGGGAAGGAAAGCAGTGCTGGATGGACAATAGCTGCCTCTGCACAGCCTCCTCATGATAGGACTTTAGAGGGAAGCTCTGACTTCACACCTGTGAATTAGCATCAGGCAGATATCATGGTGTCAAGCAAGCAAAGCACATAACCACTCTGGCTTAGGAGGAGTGGCTTGAAGAAAAAGTATAATCAGTCATGCGGATAGGTGAAGGTATTATCTAGCCTACCTGCTTTATTTTTAAGCTTAAGCTGATCTTCTCCTGCCTTCAACCTAGGTACATGTTCAATTCTTGCATATCTCAACCCCAGTCTTTCCTGTAAAACGCATGTGCATGCTAATGGATGCAAACCCTTAATACAGCACCCAAATCTATGGACCTTGATGTACCTCCCAGTTCTTCTAAATTCATACAAAGGAAAACTGATGTTTTCACTAATTCATATGAAACATGAAAATAAAAATTCTTGCAATCTGAAACACGTTCCATGATATGGAGCTGTTCTACAAGCATTGCTTCTAGGGAAAATCATGGATCTTATGGTAGTTGACAGTGCCAACTCGAAGGCACTTCATCCTCTACAGTATAGGATCTGTGCAAACTGTGCTTCTGTGTGAAACACATACATCAAAAATGTAATTTACGGATAAATTCACTTTAAGTTTATATAATGAGTACATAAAAGTGCTTAATCTAAAATGCTTTAGAATTAAACAAAGACTGCCTGAGACATGCAGTAAAACTATATCACAATAACAACGCATTTACATTTCATTTCATTTAAGCCAAATTTAAGTTTTGAGCAGAATCACCATTCAATGAAGCAACAAATTTAACAAACTTTCTGGCACATCCAAGCTTATGTCGACTATCATCAGTCTTTTTCCTTTAGACGCATATGTGAAAGCATCTGGACGTTCTAAAAGAAACCAGATAGTATAGATGACGAAATAATTGACTTCTTCTCCATGCATATTTTTTAACATATTTTTACGACTGATCAGTCGTTTAGGAAATATTACCATATGTTATAAATTCTACACAAGGCATTGAATAGCTTACAAAGAAGTAGATTTTAATAATTGTGTTTAAAACTGATTTATATGTTCACAGCTGAAATGAAATGAACTATCCTGGGAATTATCTTGAATGGTTCATTGCTTTAACAATATATGCTAAACTGTCTGTGCAAATGTAGGTCATGGGGCTCCTCACTACACACAATTTAACACAATATTGCCAGAATTTAATTCATGAAAGCATTACTAAATTATTGACATGAAAAATGTATTTAGTGGCTGCTTTTATTACATTACATGATTGTTTTTATGTACTAGGACAAACATTGTGTAATCTGGTTTTCAAAATTTACAATGGTAAATGTTGAAAATCTTATGTATCCTCTGCTCCCTGAAGCCAAGTCTTATATCACTAGTTAATTGATGATTCCACAATATTGTTCTGAGACATTTTTACTATAAAAGACTAAACTATTTCTAAACATTGCAGAAACTTTGAGATTAGCTGCTGGAGGAATAATTAAAATTTAAGCGGCAAAAGTTAACACGTAAATGCAAAGTAAAAGCTTAAAAAAAACATAACGATTCCTAAAGTTAAAAGAGCTTTAAAGAAACACACTTCCCAGTAAGATTCCTTTGTGAACTTTTGTGTTGCAGTCATGTGTTTGAAAGAAGGTGATAGAAGGGGCCAAGCCAAAGACCCCAGGAAGAAGCTAAGCAAAACGCCCGTCGGTGTTGAGGGACGCAGCACCTGGATCTATCCTGGACATCAATATTAGTTTACGCTAAGATGAAACTTATACTTATTATTATTAGTCAACATTTTATCCACGTTATGGTATGCTAGATAGACCAAGCATCACTAGGTTCACACTATTTATGTATGGTTATTTGTCTAAAAATGAGATATTAAAGGGGTTGTCGTCTACTGGGACAACCACTTCTCACTCTGAGTGTTTGCCACCATACTCACGTACCATGTCGGCACCATTCCAACAGTTTTGGCACCCTCGTTCTTGGTGCTCATGTGTTCTTGTTATTACATGTTAGATGTGAGCACTGACGTTACTGTCCCCGCCTTTGGATATATAAGTAATCAAAAGGAAGTGTGCGGCCAACCGCAGCTTTGACTTCGTGTTGATCACTTATACATCGAAGGTGGGGACAGTGATGTCAGTGCTGATTGGGTGCAGGGCTCATGTGTCATAACAAGTGTATGTCTGTACTAATTGTACTATTCTTCGATCTTGGTTATATCGCTACTGCTACAAGGTTACTTTTCGGCGTTCGTTTATTTGATTAAAATTTTTATATTATGATGTTTGATCAGTAAAGACTTATATTTTATCTTTGCTTTATTCACTTCTTTGGTTCTGGGATTTTACCATTCTCATACCATGGTTCTATAAGTTATTATGGTTATTTTGGAAAGACATATGGTAATGAATATTTCTAAAAATCGCAGAAAGTCTGAGATTAGCTGCTGAAGGAATAATTAAGTGGCACAAGTTAACACATAAATGGAAAGTAAAAGCTTAAAAAACATAGGACTCCTGAAGTTGAAAGCGCCTTAAAGAAACAAACCTCTCAGTAAGGTTCCTCTGTGAACTTTTGTGTTCTATTCATGTGTTTGAAAGGAGGCGATAGAAGGGGCCAAGACGAGGTGATATGCCGCTTCATTAGTTAAAGCTAAGCCATCCTACCGGTGGTTTAATGGCCTAGAAGTTAACACATATGACAGCTCTGATACAAAGTTTAGTCAAGGGCATCCTGCAGGGAGCATGGCCTAGAAGAGACCTCCTGCTGTCCCCACTTCTTTTAGGTTTCTTTTGGCTTCACCCTCCTTCTTATCTTTATTACTATTACAAACCAAGAGCTCTTATTAAAACACAATACGCCGCTGCTAATAAAAATGAGCAAACCTCATTAGAACGGGGTTACAATAAGACTATATCTAATTACATGGCCTTTTCCAGAGAAAAATATTAATGTAGCTAGATAAGCCAAGAAGAGAGGAATCAGATCTCCTTTCACTGTTTTTTATACATTAATAGGACACAAATTCTGGTTTGTCCTTCTGAATCTTTTTTTCCCTATCATGAGCAAAAATTGCATTGCAATCTCATTATCTCTGATTCTTATATGGTATCTACAGGCAATATCTCTGTAAAAGTGCTAAAAGGTAACCTGGAACAACATGCAAGAATTTTGTGGGACATTAAGATAGTCAATTTCCTAAAAAGTGAAGTAATAGCCTCTAGCAAAGCACCAAGGAACTGTATTACTAGACCAGCTTATAAACTAAACAATATCCATCAGAAAAAATCTGATTCGCCTCAGACGCTCATTATATCAAAAAAATTTTTTGCCAGAAAGTGGTTTTAAAATGAGAAATGGTTACAAATCATACTAACCTGTGAATTTGATGTTAACCTACTTGCTAATGTAAGTCATTAAAGGTGAAGAAGTTATTAGTAAAACATCATTTTTACTATCTTCACATAAAAAGAATAAAAACTATTTTGACAAATCTGCTACATATAATAATAGAGTTTTCAATGAAAAGATGTCACACAAGCATTTTTTGATCAGCTAAAGAACGAGAAATCTTATTGGACATGATGTACATGCAATAAACTGACAACCCAGTTTAAAAGAAAAGAGTACACATTATTTCTATAAAGGTCAGCAGTAAAATGCAACGCTACCTAAAGAAACTGATCGACATTCCTAGTAAGTAGAAAGACAACAGTCAATAGCCCAGTACACTAAGTCTTTTTTTCATTTATTTAGCACATGGCTCTCAATGTAGAAGTGTTTAACAATTACTTCATGCACATGGTTATATTAGGGACTAGTGTTGAGCATTCTGATACTGCAAATATCGGGTATCGGG
>VIAB01047593.1:0-18266 GCA_009801035.1 Oophaga pumilio | reverse complement strand
ATTGCAAAATTTTCAAAATTTTCTCCATATTTCTGTTTTTTTAAAAAGTAAACGCAAGTTATATCGAAGAAATGTTACCACTAACGTTAAGTACAATATCGCAAGAAAACATTCTCAGAATCGCGAAGATCCGTTGAAGCGTTCCAGAGTTATAACCTCATTAAAAAGACAGTGGTCAGAATTGTAAAAATTGGCCTGGTCATTAACGTGCAAACCACCCTTGGGGGTAAAAGGGTTAAGGGAGAAAACTTGGCTGAACACACTGTTGGATTTTTTAAATGTGGACATCGTACATGTCTATGTTGTGACCATATTGAGAATACAAAGGAATTTAATTCAGTGACAACAAATAGATCTTACAAGATTTTTTAACTGTAATAGTACTTTTGTATATCTAATATCCTGTTTGATATGCAGAGTTCAATACGTGAGATGTACAACTAATCAATTAGAAGTGAGAATCAGACGGCATCTCTCTGATGCAACCAGCGATAAAATAGTTAAATGTTCAGCTGCATCAAAACATTTCTCCCAGCAGCACAATGGGAACACTACAATGTGTAGGATCACTGGAATTGGAAGAGTGTTTAAACCTTTTAGAGGTGGAGACCACCACAGAAAGTTGTTAAATAGGGAATCTTGGTGGAATTATACTTTGCAAACTAGAGCCCCAGTGGGAATGAATATCAAACATTTTGGGTTCTTTTCTCCAAGTTTTTTCTTGTGTTTTTTTTTCTTTGCTTATGCATTTTTCAAGTCTTTGTCTATGCCTACCTTTAGAATTTTAAACAAGTATGATACCTCTTAGCAGGTGAGGAAGTTTATATGTGATTGTGTGCAATTAGACACATGGTTGGGACAGGATGTGGTATTTAAAGGGGTAACTTAGTATTGTATGGTATGCAAAGACTAAGAACTCTTGTTCGAAACGCGTCTGCCCACGCTACTATTCCCACATGGGGGTTGTGATTTTTTACACTGTGTGACCATTGTTTTGCGAAAAATATTTTTTCAACGAAGATTTTTTTTAATTTTTTGGCAGACTTGTTTGGGCTGGATTGTGCCTTGGATCAATGTACAGGATGGGCCATTTATATGGATACACCGAAATAAAATGTGAATGGTTGGTTGTATCAACTTCCTGTTTGTGGCACATTAGTATATGGGAGGGGGAAAACTTTTCAAGATGGGTGGTGACCGTGGCGGCCATTTTGAAGTCAGACATTTTGGATCCAACTTTATTTTTTTCAACAGGAAGAGGGTCATGTGACACATCAAACTTATTGAGAATTTCACAAGAAAATCAATGGTGTACTTCCTTTTAACATAACTTTTTTCTTTCATGAGTTATTTACAAGTTTTTGACCACTTATAAAATGTGTTCAAAGTGCTGCCCATTGTGTTGGATTGTCAATACAACCCTCTTCTCCCACTCTTGACACACTGATAGCAACACTGCAGAAGAAATGCTAGCACAAGCTTCCAGTATCCATTGTTTCAGATGCTGCACATCTCGTATCTTCACAGCATAGACAATTGCCTTTAGATGACCCCAAAGTTAAAAGTCTAATGGTTTCAGATCTGGAGACCTTGGTGGCCATTCAACTGGCCCACGATGACCAATCCACTTTCCAGAAAACTGAAGATGGCACGTTCCCTGAATTTTTCCAGCAAGATGTTGCACCACCACATTATGGGTGTCAGGTCCGAGCATTCCTACATGAACAGTTTCCTGGAAAGTGGATTGGTCGTCGTGGGCCAGTTGAATGTCCACCAAGGTCTCCCGATCTGACCCCATTAGACTTTTATCTTTGGGGTCATCTGAAGGCAATTGTCTATGCTGTGAAGATATGAGAAGTGCAGCATCTGAAACAATGGATACTGGAAGCCTGTGCTAGCATTTCTTCTGCGGTGTTGCTATCAGTGTGTCAAGAATGGGAGAAGAGGGTTGCATTGACAATCCAACACAATAGGCAGCAATTTGAACACATTTTATAAGTGTTCATAAACTTGTAAATAACTCATGAAATAATAAAGTTACGTTAAAACATACACACTTGTTTTTTTTTGTGAAATTCTCAATAAATTTGATGTGTCACATGACCCTTTTTCTATTGAAAAAAATAAAGTTGGATCCAAAATGGCCAACATCAAAATGGCCGCCATGGTCACCACCCATCTTGAAAAGTTTTCCCCCTCCCATGTACTAATCTGCCACAAACAGGAAGTTGATATCACCAACCATTCACATTTTATTTCGGTGTATCCATATAAATGGCCCACCCTGTATATTTGGCCCTCAAAACAATTTGAAATGTCTCCCAGAGCTGGCCCGTCAGTAGAGAGTACATACATCACTAATACTATAAATCATGTGTTACCTGTTCAGAACACTCCCTGGTTACTGCAAGGCGGTTTACAACACACAGATATGTCACACTTTCTTATCGTCATTCACCTGAGCCGGAAGTTGCATTTTCTTCTCCCTATATCAGCACACACTACCCATACATCTCAGCACGCATAGCACCTGCCTTCTATCTTCTCCACATGCTTGGCACAAGTATGCTATTGAGCCGCTGTGCTCATGCCATGATTTATTGCATTGCTCTATTTGTACATTTATTCTCCATTTCGTTTTTTTTGTACATTGATATCAATTCTCTATGTATTGACATCTTACCCTTTTTGTTGACGCCCTACCATTTTGACTCAGCGAACATTATTGTTTCAGTGCTGTTTATATGCGTCTGATGTTTTCTACTTTCTTGTATTTCCTTCTATATGAGAGTCACCACTCCCTTTGCACTCCCCTGTGTACTGCTGTCTACCATCCTCACAACTCTAACTTCTGGAGTTTGGGGGTTCTCTGTACCCTAGTCAGATTCCCTCTACCCATTCCCCTTCTCCCTTTTTTTGTCACAATTAATGTCATGCCTTATACATTTCTTCATTACATTTATTTGAATTTGTCCATTTTGTCATTATTTATTGTATAAATGTTTTCTTTAATCACTTTTCCTTGCTACAAGGCATGTAGTTGAATGGTTGTATTTTCATTGAAGAAAATTATTATTATGATTTTTAACCTGTGAACAAAGATTACCATTGAAATTTAACTTAGAAGTAGAGATGAAAGAACCCAAAGTGTAAAGTTCGGGATTTGTACCGTCCGATGCTGAACTCCGAGCATGGACTTTTCCTGAAAGTCCGTTTTACTGAGAGAGAGAGCTCTTTTATTTGACATTTGATTTCATGTGTGTTTATAGTATTAAGTTATGTTTGTTCCAGATTCAATGTTTAAGAAAACCTTAAGTTTGTTTCCATATGAAAAGGTTCATCATTATATTTGATAAGGAAAAACTTTATCAATTTTGTTTTTTTCAATTATACTAATGATTTATAGACAAATAAAGTGGAAATTGTGCTTGGCTGAAATACTAGGCTCGATGGTGCTTAGATGAAATACCAGGCTCAATCCATGGGCATATTTTACAAACCCATATATTAGTGGCTTAGAGTTCATATTTTTACACATAAAAAAGGTTCTATGCATTATCAGATATTATGTTATAGAAGTATGGAAACCTTAACAATATTTCTAAAATGCATTTTCTCATTTGAAACTGTTGTGGCATTTGATGTTCCATAAATGTGTAATCTGTGAGGGTCTGAATGCTGGCACTCCCCACAGATAACAGAAATCTTATAAAATAATGTTGAGTTCTGTGATCATTACTAATTAATTCCTTATTTAAGCACTAATTATAAATCTAAAATAATCATTTTCAGCAGAGAAAAAAAGAAAACATTCACAATTTCAGGACGTAGTGAAAAAGCATGTTCGAAGCAGTAGATGTGTACACAGTGTGGACAGGCCATCAATCCAGCTAGATATGTCTCATGGGAAATATAGTTTTCGGGATATTGCATTTCACATTTTCAGGGTTGCTTTCCAATCACATTGCACTTGTGTGAAAATAGATTCTGCATTGTCTTTCCTCAGTGCTTGGTAGGACATAGACCTGAAAAACAATCATTTCCAACAACTTTCGATTTCACTCTAATGAAAACTATTTTAATGCAATACATTTATTTACATTGATATGTATTCTATATATAGTTATTGTATATAGTCTATATACTGTCCATTAAAGGCTTTAAACATCCTGCTAAATCCTTAGATAATTATCACTTATGTTTCATAAATCAAAGAGAAATTATTAGAGTAAAACAACTCCACTTGAAAGAAAAATAATAAATTTTAGCTCTTTTGTATCAGTGGATGGTTTAGTAATTTTTCCATGTTCCTATATTATATTTCTAGTCACTGGGAGACATGATCATATACAGTACAGACCAAAAGTTTAGACACACCTTCTCATTCAAAGATTCTTCTGTATTTTCATGACTGAAAATTGTAGAATCACACTGAAGGCATCAAAACTAGGAATTAACACATGTGGAATTATACATAACACTTTACAAAAAAGTGTGAAACACCTGAAAATATGTCTTATATTCTAGGTTCTTCAAAGTAGCCACCTTTTGCTTTGATTAATGCTTTGCACGCAGAAAAGGTGAACGGATGGACTCTACATGCCTGGTTCCCACCATGAAGCATGGAGGAGGTGGTGTGATGGTGTGGGGATGCTTTGCTAGTGACACTGTTGGGGATTATTCAAAATTGAAGCGGTGAGCGGTCCAGCTCACCCCAAACCATCTCGATTGGGTTTAGGTCTGGTGACTGTGGAGGCCAGGTCATCTGTTGTAGCACCCCAACGCTCTCCTTCTTGGTCAAATAGCCCTTACACAGCTTGGAGGTGTGTTTGGGGTCATTGTCCTGTTGAAAAATAAATGATGGTCCAACTAAACGCAAACCGGATGGAATAGCATGCTGCTGCAAGATGCTGTGGTAGCCATGCTGGTTCACTATGCCTTCAATTTTGAATAAATCCCCAATAGTGTCACCAGCAAAGCACCCCCACACCATCACACCACCTCCTCCATGCTTCAAGGTGGGAACAAGGCATGTAAAGTCCATCCGTTCACCTTTTTTGCGTGCAAAGCAGTAATCAAAGCAAAACATGGCTACTTTGACGAACCTAGAATATAAGACATATTTTCAGTTGTTTCACACTTTTTTGTAAAGTGTAATGTATAATTCCACATGTGTTAATTCATAGTTTTGATGCCTTCAGTGTGATTCTACAATTTTCACAGTCATGAAAATACAGAAAAATCATTGAATGAGAAGGTGTGTCCAAACTTTTGGTCTGTACTGTATGTCTGCAATGTTTTCTTTTTTTTTTAAAGTTAATCTAGTGTTTTACAAATGTTCGGCTTCCTGGACAGTGAATTTCTGAATGTTATTTCTGGTCATATACTAATTGGGTGAATTACAAAGAGAGCTTGGATGCTTTAATTTTTCTAGAAATCAGATCATTGTCCAACAAAGGCCATTCAACTACCCACCACAAAGTTATCCAGTATTATTTATACTAAAATATACAGTAGTTGAGAAGAGTACTACTTTTTCATTAAAGAAGCTTGTTAAAGAGCAATTCAAGATGAAATAGAGGTTTGTGCTGGACACCTCCTACTAGATCATAAAATCAAACATCATAAAAAAATCACATAGAATAAAGTATTCAAATGGTGAATGCAAAATGACTGTTACATGAAATTCAAATCTTTGAATTTCAAAACACTGGATTATTTTGCTGTTTTGTTAATGCTGCACCACATGTTTTGCTTTTTCTCTGATCTTCTTGAACAGAATTGCACCACTCCATCACTTAAAGGTCCCTGCTTACTGGGAACTGTCCGCTAATGCTTGTTTGACAGTTCAGACAAGTGGCGTTATTGTGCCACTATGCTATCTATGGGATCACCTGGTTAGGTGGATGCTCTAACCAGTAGATCAGGATGAGCAACAAGGACCAAAACACAATATCACAGCTGGCAAGAACTACCAGACAGCACATTGATCAGTGAAGACCATGATAACAGGTTATGCAGGATCCAACAGGAGACACAGAAACAGTGGTATGGATATACACAGGAACTGAAGAAGTATAGTCAGTCTTACAGCAAACAAATGTGAGAGTTGCATGCTATCAAGAGACAGATTATTTATGGCAAAGATGTAAGCAATCAGCAAACAAATGGTTAACTACAGACAGAAGTGATGAATGGGTAAACATAATACTGTATTTTTCAGACCATAAGACGCACTTTTTTTCCTCCAAATTTGGGAGGAAAGTGTGGGTGCGTCTTATGGTCAGAATGTAACGTGGGGAGGGGGGCAGGGGGCAGCGGTGGAGTGAGATCGCAGGAGGCAGGAAAATATCCCCTCTGCTGCAGGAATCCAGCTGGGGAAACCACTGGTCCCGATACTTAAGTGCAGTGAATATTCATTAGCCGCTTCCCCGCCCACCTATCAGCTGAGCAGTGAGCGGGGAGAAGCAAATGACAGAGCCACATGGTGCTGAGTGCTGACATCACCCGTTGCCTGAAAAAATGTATGTCTGCCAGGGTGCATTTCACTACTGACACCTGAATGAGCTAACATGGGCAGGGGCATTACTTCTCACTGACTGGGCACTGGGTGACTGGCAGCTGTGGGGGTAGGTGGGCAAGGGGCTGTTCCACAAGTCTTTGAATCCCCAGAGCATGCGGGACAAACCTCTGTATCTAACAGCTCCTCCACTGCTTCTGGCTCCACCTCCTCTAGGGCCTCCACCTGTGCAGATGGAATCACCCCTATCTCTGTACTGTGCAGCCATGGCTCACCGCAATCAGTGTTCAAATTAATATGCCTTGGAGATCACAGTCGCACAGCTCAAGAGTTGCGGACAGCTATTCAGGCCGAGTTAGAGAAATGGCTGTCTCCACTGAACCTGGAGCCAGGGAAGACTGTGCGATAACGGTGCAAACCTGGTGGTAGCCCTACACCAGGGCAACCTCACACACGTGCCTTGCATGGCTCACGTCCTCAACCTGTTGGTAAAGAAATTTCTTCGCACTATCCTGACCTGAATGCACTGCTGAAGAAAGCATGGTCGCTGTGTGCTCACTTCTGCTACAGAGGTCTTTCAGCCAAATGGTTAACCGTTTGATTTGCGATGTTCCAAGACAGTAGAATTCCACTCTACACATGTGGCAGCACCGATGAGCCCTGGTGCAGTATGTCCTCTTGCATTGCCTGGGCCAATGCAGTTCAGACAAGGGGGAAAACACACTTGCAGAATGGGCACAGATGAAGGACCGCTGCACCATTCTGCACAGTTTCAAAATGCCTACTAAGATGGTTAGCGCTGATGATACCATCATCCGCATCACTATTCCGGTCATCTTCATGCTGGAGCAGACTTTGAATAATCTGCAATCGGAGGAGGTGATCCCAGAGGAAGAGGTGGAAGCATAGGAGGATGTGGAAGGGATAACAATATCTCAAATTTCTGGAATGTCGTCGCACAGGCGGTTGCCATGGGAGGGTAGCTTACAGCGATCGAGGGGGGGCTTATGGTACCAGACAAACTGTTAGTGAAGGTGCAGGAGCTGAGGAACAAATGGAGGAGGACGAGCTGATGGACGCGCAACAGTCAGGAGATGAGGAGGATAATGATACTCTGGAGTATCGAAACACGCTTGTAAACAATCTTAAGAGTGGTTTTCCCCAAGACAGCAGTGAGGCACACAGTGTGCATCCCAGTTCTAGATGTCCATCCTCGAGAATGTTAATGTGTCATCCCAAAAAAATTAGCAGCAGCAGTGTAAGTGGCATAAGCAATGTCTGTGAGTCGTTTCACACATTTTTTTAGACCAACCTGTGCACCAGAAGAACAGAGTACAAATCTGACATGTTGTGAATGAAATCAATGCCATCAGTGGGTTTGGACCATTTTGCATTTTTGTCTTCAAAAATGGAAGAGTGGCCTGAGCTCACCTGTCACGGCTTTAAGGTTTTGTCATGCCCAGCAGCCAGCGTTCTCTCAGAATGTGTCTTCAACTCTGCTGATGGTGTCTTGATGGATAAGTGCATCCGGCTTATCCATGTATCTGTGTAGACCGCCTAACTTTCATCAAAATGAACAAGTCATGATCTCTAATGATTTTTGCACCACAATTGCAGACTGGGCAGACTAGATGATGGTTTTGTTTTTAGTGTCATGCATTGATCTTGCGTTATTGCAGCCTTTGCCATGTTTGTGTCTTCTGTGCCTGCTGATGCTACTGCTGCTGATGTTACAAACATTTTTTTGAAATGTGGAGACTCCAAGTTGGGTCTCCATCTGGTGGGTTGTCTGTGATGGAAGGTATGTCAGAGGCCTTGTTCTGTCCTAGCAGTAAAATTGCTGTCTAAAAAGTTTAGTCATTTTGTGTCTCACAGTTATTACAGGCATATTTTTTCTGTGTATATTAATCCTTTCTATATTTTTATATTGTAAGGTAACAACACCATCTACTGGTGATTTAATGTATGCATTCTAGTTCAGCTTTCAATATATTATGGAAGTTGCTAAAGCATTGTGGGTGTTCCTGTTGCATTGTGGTCTTATTATGACACTGTGAAAGGAACATCAGCCATTGTTCCTGTATGCTCCAGAGGAGAAACCACATCTCTCATTTCTCTGGCTTGCTCCTTGTAAACAGCCTGCTCTAAGCATAGTTGGTAAGCCACTGTCTATGTGTTAGTCCTGTGTGTTTTCTGTATTTAATAGGTAATCATGAACATGTATATTACCTCATTTTACTGTGTGTTGCAGACTATCTATATTTTATGCACTGTACAATTATATATTCTGAAATACTCTTGTTATTGCATCTTATAGTTTCACCCTTTCCTGTCAAACAACAAAAGAAGGTTACAACTTTACAGCCTCTTTTTCTCAAAGAAGACAGGGGGTTTAGCTACATGTCTCATTACACACCGTGGAAATTGATGCCACTTTAGTGGTGTATGTTAGTGGTGTATGACAATTATTTTTTTTAAATGTGGAGTCTCCACGTTGTGTCTCCATCAGGTTGGTTGCCTGTAGTAGAAAGTATGTCAGAGGCCCATTATATTGTTTCTACTCTGTGGAAATTGATTTCACTTTAGTGCCGTGTGACAATAATTTTATTAAAATATGGAGACTACAAGTTCGCTCTCCATCTGGTGGGTTGCCTGTGTAAGTAGGGCTCCCAAACAGACCAGCCTGCGCTTACTTTGTCAGCTACTGTACCTGTGTTACTTTCCTTACATTTTTCTACCAATAGTACTGTATGAAACTGATGTTTGTGCCATCTGAGTGTGGGTGGAATGAAAAAAAATTGGAGGTGTTGCACGAGGTATCATGTCTCCCAGCTAAGAAATGTTATACCATTCCCTCAATCACCAGGTCCTCATTGAAACTTCAGTTCTAAGCTGTAAATCCTGGGCCAGACCCTGCTACCTCATGCATTGCCCTTGGCTGACTGCTTCTGTGCCATTTACAAATTGCTATTGCGTGTCAATTTATGCCACTTTTCATGGTGTCTGACCCCAATTTTATCTGTTTTATGAAGCTTTTTGTCACCCTTAATGTGTTGTGTATATGCTTGGTTTGGCCTTCTATTGAATCAAATGGAGTTCGGGTACATTCGGCGAACCGTTCGGCAAACATGTTCTGCTAACATCTAAACATTCGGCAAATCAAACCGAACCTTTAAAAGTTTGATCATATCGAGTATTGATTACCCTTGAGTCACAAGGTGGGAGAATATTCTTGCAGAATATTTGGAGCCTTGCATACATCAGAGTAAGGCTCAGTCATGGGGCATATTATATACCATCAGGGTACTGATCCTATGGAACTACATAGAAATCTATTGCTATATATATAGCTATGTGGGCATGAGTCCATTGATCATTAGTATCTCATTATGATATGGATCGCATCTAATATAGGGTTAATCATTAAATTGCGGGAGTGTCTATCTCCGCACCTTGATGTTACCGTTTTTTTTTCTTGGCTCGGTTTCCTCTTCTCACCACTGGCACCTATGAGCAATTTTTCAATCTCGCTGACCATAGTATGGACAAATCTGTGGTCATCCTACCTGGGCTTTTTCCAGTGATTTAATCTGTCTCTCTCTTTGATTTCTCTATAAAATCTACATGACAAATAAATGGTTGTTCCCATATTTCGTCTTCTTGCCATTTATGCGATTCTTATCTCTTGGCTCACGCCTTTCTTTTTCCTACTGGCACCTGTGGGCAAGTTCCCACAATTCTTTAATAGAATTAAGATAGGCACATTGGCCATGCTTTTTTGGTATCATCATGTGATCAATTGGTATGATGGGGACCTCCAAATTCTTGCTCCATAAAACTATATACTGTGACTCAGCTCTTAGGGCAGTTTTATTGCAGACTTGAAAATGGTTATCAACCACAATGTGGGTTTAGATCTTGGTAAGCTTTGAACCTTCAAACTGAGTAGCTTGGTGCTCTATTTCTGAAATGTCCATAACATCGCTGATTGGCGCATTTCTTGCATAGGTATACAGGCTACGTTATAGCATGCACTATATGCATTGATTGTTCTGACAAAAAAGCTACTTATAGTTTTTATATGTGTTGTTATTATCGATGCCATCTGTATTGGTACATGCTGTTACAGCTCAGGACACCTGGCAGTGCCAAATAATTGATCATGTTTATAAACAATTTTAGCTGATATCTGCTTACAATCAAAAATTCTTTGCTTTAGAACAGGTTCTAAGATTTTCATACACAATTATCATCTTTATACAGATATTAGATCTTGGAACATATGTTGAAATACTTTGTGCCACCTTACTATGATATATTTTACTGATCTGCACTACTAGTCAATACACATCGGCTTGTGTATCCCTTCCTTGACTATGTTATTTTGTATCTTGTTGTTGTATGACTTCCGCGCATGCCAATTTTTGAATATCAGCAAGGGTATCTGCTTTCGTCAGTATCATACATCATTTGGATGCTCCTGCCTCTTCAGCTGCTGCACAGGCACATTGCTGGGTATTGGCAGTGATGTCTGCCCTAACCAGCATCACGCTTCAAAATACTCCCGCTTCCGCAAACAGACAGCCGAAGGCTATCCACCACCGGTATGTTTTTGATGAATGATTAGTAACTTTCTTCAATTGTTTGGCATCATGTATGCCTTTTAGGGCATTCCTAATGGTCTTGTGACTATATTGTGCTTTGCACTTTTCTATGAGATTTGATAAATATTCTATCTTTTATTTCTAATTACAATTTTGGGACTAATTTGTAGCACCAGAGCCGCAGCTTGGATCCAGTTCACGCCTCCCGCAGGTGCCCCGCCGGAATCCCCGCTCCTCGCTACCTGGCCTCCTTCCCTGGTCCTACGCGCTCTCCTGCTGCTGCTTCCTGGCATGCGTTCTGCAGTTCTCCGGGCATGGCTGAGGGTGCGCGTACTCCCGGTCTCTTAAAGAGACAGCGCGCCTTTTTCATAAAGGGTCAGAACCAATGGCTGAGTAGCTGGTATTATTTCAGGCATATATATTAAGGTTTGCACTATAACTTACCAAGAATGATTACTCTAGAGCATAGGAACTGCATTGCTGCATAGAAAAAAAATTGAAAAAGCGCTATATGATGTATATATGAAATATGTATCTGCAAAAATTGCTATAAAAAATGAAGGCTCTTAGCGCATAGATTAGCCAATATATGTATGCCCAATTACCACGTCACGGTGTCCTTCGTCAATTGGGTCACTATCCTGTTATGTCACCTCTCTTGGGCAAAAGCCTACAATTTATGGGGCAGGAATAGACCAGCTAATCTGATTAAAATCACCTGTGACTTTTGGGAGTGAGTGCACATGTCCAAAAAGCTTAATACAAATAGACAAGAAAAATTATGTCAGGTACCTCTGCCCTAGGGGAGGTGCCTGAGCAACGAGTGTTTCCTGTTGCTAATCCCAGGTTTCCTGTACCTTCGTTCCAGTGTTCCGCCACCTTCCTGCTAATCCTGTTTGTTTCCTTAGTGTTCCTGCTGCGCTTCACTACATCTCCTTGGAGGATGCCTGAACTTCCTGCATCAGTTCGCACCCACTCCTGCTCGCTATCCGATTCAGCCATCTGCCGAGTTCTCCGCCACCTGCAAAACCTGCCAGTCCGCCTGTTCGGCTGGGTCAGCTTCCACATGTCCGGGGTCTAAATGGAAGTAGCACCTGCGTCCCTCGGGCATTCAAATCTGATCTTGTTTGAGGGGTCTTACTACGGGTGTCTGGGGCTCACATAGTCATGCCCCCTTCGGAGGCCCCCGGTCAGTGGTCCCGTGATTCAACAAAAATTACAATAAACGTATGTACACTGCAACATCTGTGCCTCCGTTTCCATTTGTTACATAATTTATGATATACCCTTTCTGTGACTGTATTCATGCATCTTAGTGCCTATGATACCGGGACTGTGCTGTGCATTCGTGTTACCTTTTTCAGAATCTTATTGTTGTAATCATTGGGGTTTGTTATTTGGTCTATTTGAACCAGATTAGCTTTGTTTTTTTTGGCATGTACCATAACATTTTTAAATGTTTTGTAAATGTTTGTCCACTTTTTCCCAATAAAGACTGAAAAATACACTGAATTTTCAGGTGTTTATCACTATATAGTTCTTTTTTGTATACTATACTATAGTTTAAAACATGGCACACCAACAGGAGATAAAAAATACAGTTGCAAAAAAACAATAAAAGCGCACTAAAAAAAAAGAAAAATGAAAGTAACTTAACTTAATAGAAAAATCTTCAACATCAAAAACTCACTAAAATGTAATCAATAAAACATAACCAGAAACTTTCTCCACACACTATTCATATTTTCTTCCTTCTTTCCTACCTTTGTGGTCTCCTTTTTGCAACACTAACAAGCAAACCAGAGGAGTTCTCTGCGAATTTGTGTTTGTGCGGGTCCTGAAGGAGTTTGTCCCAGAGTATCCATAGTTTATTGCTAGGAGAACAAGCAGTGCTGAGAGGAAGCCTGAAGAGACAGATAGGTCTGGGGATGTAAGCTATCTGCATGTGTGTAGAGACAACATAAATGGGTGAGATACAAACTTTTTGTCCATGAAGACTTCTCAATAACTTTTCTCCCACATATGTTTACAAGTTATTCTTAGATATAAGTAATTTTTTTTTTAACTCTTTGTCTATGGTAATCTGACCGGTTAGGATATGTTCACACAAGGTCTTTTTCAGGCAGAAAAAAGTGCCACAAATAATAATAATACAATAATAACGTAAAAACTACAATGCTGTGCACATGTTTAGTCCTTTTTTACTTCTTTTAACTGCTTCAAGGTAGCTTGTTCATTTTCGAGGCACCTTTCATTAGGAAGTTACTCACTACAGAAAAAAAGACACAAGTGGCAGAACTGCCCAAAAAACGGTAAAAGTGCCAGCGACGCCCCTTCAGGATAAAGCTGCTTTTTCCTTAAGCTGCATTGCCTAGGAAAACTTCAGCAGGCGTACCAGCATGTTAAAGGGAACCCGTCACCAGTTTTGGCAAACATGAGATATGGCCATCACCTTTCAGGACCGATATATAGCATTCTATAATGCCACCATAATTTGTGTAGAAAGAAAGCAGATCTGAATTTGGAACCTATTTAGATTAAAACAAAATAATATTCAAGGTTAAACATTCATTTTAAAATAGCTTTATGATTGTATCAGATAAACAAACTTCCACACTTAACTTTTTACATTCATGCCATTTTTTTTAGATATTTAATTAAGGTCTGCTTTGGAAAGATACATTAAAAGTTTTTAGCTTCTATGATGAAAATAAATGTGGAAACAATAATATGGAAGCATACTAAAAATAACTTTACAAGAAAATGTGGGGCATCATGAGATTAGTTTGTGGAAATAACAGTATTTGAAAAGCACCGGGAGGCAGGGAGACAGAAGCCAATGATTTCTGAAGAACCGTCCAAATGGTGTCAGATCAGTTTGTATAATTTCTTTTTAGGGCATTACTAGAAATGTTATTTTAAACTACGGTACTCAGTTGTAAAAAAAAAATAGCAACTTCACATAAATCATTGATATATGCCATCTAGTCTGTTCTCCCAAAACACCAGGTTTGTAAGGAACTTCTTTTGATGATATGTGATGATATGCTTGAATTGTCTCCCACTGTTTTAATTTTTTTCCCCCGGAGAAGTAAGGTGTTATGCATATAATATTTTAGTTTACTGAACCAGCAGGACAATGCATGTATACCTCAATAAATATATTGGAAAATGAAGCTGAAAGAAACCAACGCACATTTTTCTGGATTTCCGTAACACTCCTGCAAGCAGCATTGCCTCTCTAACTAATGAGTAGATGGTTGGAATTGATTCTGCCATCATTTCCTGGACAACTTGCTGAAGAGCAGTGTGACCGCTCAAATCTTTCAAAATGGAGATTAAACTTCAGCAGCGAACTAGAAATGTAATTAAGAGAGTAGTGATCCATGTTGTGCTCTCTGTGAGTCAGAAGCAATAGAAGAGGCTATTTGTCGAATATTCTGAATATAAGGGAAAATGCAGACTGTTTATATTCATGCTAATTCTACATACACATAGTGTATGGCACCCATCAAAGCGGAAATGTACTACACAGATCGTAGATTGTGATCACATGACACAAATCGCTATGTGACACTTATGAAGAAAAGAAAAAAGCAATGTGCTCTAAAGTGTAGAGATCCTTGGTTAAAAAGGATTGATGAAGACTGACATGACATATGGTAATACAAAACAGGCAAAACCCTGTTGTATTGCCAGGGAATGAAGAGTTCAGCTTCAAATTACTTGTCAATGTGTTTCAGTTGTTTTTAGTCAATGTGTTTCAAAAAACAGTAAAAATCAATAATAAAATAATATGCTATATAGCACTGCTTATTGCAAGCAGAGGCTCTCTTGGACTCGGGGAGCTTAGTGATTCTGGTACATGGGTACCTTGTTGCCATGGACAACCCCAATGGACGGAAATTGGGGGTGGTGGGTATACATGGGGAACTCCGAGAATACCCGACCGCGGAAGTTATTTTTTTCCATACCGTGTGGAGACATCAAATATGTGGTGGGAGTAGTGAAGACCCTTTCATATGGGACTGTGTTGGGAAGAGACTTGCCCCTGTTCTGGTCCCTGTGAGAGACCAAGGTTAACCCTCCCAAGGTAAATGTTATTCCGGGCGCAGAACTCGAAGATTCCGAGTCAGGGTTACCTGCCATAGGGGTCGCCAACCTTGGGACAGAGTTTAACCCCGATAGGTTTCCCTTAAAGGTAATAGCAGGAAAGGTCGAGGAGACCCCACCGATCCCCGAGCTGGAAATGTCTCCCGGTAAGTACAGGACAGCTCAGCTCCAGGGTCCCACTCAGAGACGCGCTTATAAAAAGAAAGCCTAGAGGAACCAGGAATGTGTGGTCACGGAGGTGACTCCGGTCTTACCCACAGGGAACCCTCTGGCGCCGGCCAAGGACACAGCCATGGGTCAGGTTAAATGAAATGGAGCTCTCGCTAATCATCAGTGGCAGGAGGCTGCGACGGAGCATGGATGTTTTCTCGGATCTGACAGGGCGGACCTCGATGATCCAGCATGACATAGTCACTGAGCCCTGGGCAAGGGTACGGAGGAAACCGTACCAAGGGTCAGAAGCCCAGTACTTAGGTTATGGGATAGGCCGCGGGGTTGTCAGACCCCAAATAACAAGGTCGAGGCCAGCCAAAACTGGCCAAAATCTACTGTTAGTCAGGAAAGTGGGTGTGTCTTCTGTAATGGAGAACAGGGAGGTGGTAGGTCACATAACAAAGCGTGGTGGAGAAACGCAAAAGAGAGGAATACGTGACTCCCTCGATGGTTCCGATCCCTACAAAACTTTGGTTTTTCCCTGGAGCCTGGGGAAGTCACAGGGACATGCAGATGCCCTGTCACAGACCCCTTGTGTGGTGGCAAGTGTTCAACCCCACAAGTTTGAAATGAGGAGGGGGGTATGTGAGGCAGTGACCGTTGTCATATGCGAGGGTCGCTATGTGTTCCCCCCAGGATGCACACAGAGGCGTATTGAGGCCGTGGGAGTGCATTGCAGTCACAGGCATAGCAGTGATTGCAATGCAAAATAAAAGTAAATGTTGGTCTTGGGCAAGCTATTTGTCCAAGGCAGATTTAAGTAAACCTGCTCTGGGTTTTTATTTTTGAAATCGACTACAGGCTGGTAGTGGTGCAGTCAATTTCCTTCCCGGCCAGGTTTTCCATGTGGCCTGCGGCCACAGGTTCCTTGCAAAAAACCCTGCAGCAAAGGGTTGGGTGTATCAGTTTGGTCTTGCAAGCGTGCAGAATGCAGAGCAGAAAGCTTTGCAGAGCTCCACATGTGTGAAGCAATGCCAAGCGGAGCCAAAAGGCCTGGCACTCCTCAAAGTACACGGCTGTGCAGTCGCCCAAGGCAACAGGTTTCGGAAGTGGACTGTCTTGTTTCCAGGCTGCGATCCGGAGGTGGACTATCTTGTTTCCCGGCTGCGATTCGGAAGATCCTATTTACTTTCTGTTTTGTGAGTACGCTGAACATTAAAGAGACTTTGCTTTGAACTGTGCCTCATCACTGCACAGTGTGGACACCGCTGCACTACATAGGCAATCACTTTTTAACACAGGGTCCTATAGGTTTGGATTTCTTTTTCCGTTACTAATAAAGACCTTCATTTAAAAACTGCATTTTGTGTTTACTTGTGTTATCTTTGTCTAATATTTAAATTTGTTTGCTGATCTGAAACATTTAAGTGTGACAAACATGCAAAATAATAGGAAATCAGGAAGGGGGCACACAACTGTATCTCTATCTTTGCACATCTTTAGCACATACAAATCTTTCATTTCTATTCTGCATTCTATTTCGGTACATGGCACAAGGACCGCACGCGGATGTCACACTTATATCATCCGTGTGCACGTGTGCGATACGTATTGTCATTGATGCTGCTGGGAAAAAAAACCTCAATTTTCTCCATGTGGGTCACGTACCGGAAGCACAGACGTGTGAAGGAGGCCTAACAAAGAATAAGAAGTTGATTAAAAGGTTACACAGTGACCTCATGTAAATAAAACAAATAGATAATACATAGTGCCAACATTGCAGTTTACAATATAGACTAGGGACATACAGTAATATAAACATCAATGATACAATGAAAACACCAAAAAAAGGATTTAACACTGACACCATGGGATCATGGCTCAGTGCAAATAAACAAATGATATAGGTAAAAAGTACATAGTACCAAATATGGTAGTATATGATATAGATTTGGTATATAATATGTTAAAATTAAAAACACTAAATGCAAGGTCTGGAACTTGTGGTCCAACTTCAACAATTATGGTGATGAGGATTACAGTCTCCAGAGTACAGACTAATTTAAAAGGAATCTGTCTGTTTTTTGCTACCCCATCTGAGAGTAGCATAATACAGTGGTAAAAAGATATTGATTCCAGAAATGTGTAACTTACTGGGCTGCTTGTTGTAGATTTGAGTAAAAATGTTTTTATCTGCTGCAGATGTAGCAGGTCTCTGCATGCTGAGCTCTGTATAACCGTACTCACACCACTGATTGACAGCTTTCTGTGTGTACTATGCATAAGCAGTAAGCTGCAAATCAGTGCTGGGATGTGGTTGAACTATCTGACAGCAGCCCAAGTAATCCTTTAGTGATAATCTCCTGCTAATAAAACAGTGATTGTATGAAAACTACACTAAACAGCCCAGTAAGTGACACATCGCTGGAATCAGGGTTTCGGCCCCTACATCATCATGCTGCTTTCAGATTAGGAAGCAAAAACCTGGTGACAGAGTATGAGGTTTCTTTCCATTCAAAGGAGTGAGGCTCACTCACACTTTTGAACAAGAACCTTGCCGTGAATAAAGAATGGTATCTAAACACTCTTCAAGATCACCTTCTCTCAATGATCTAGGAGCAATTTCATGATGAACAATTATGTTTACAGCATGAAGGAGAACTATGTCACAAAGAAAATGTAATAACTAAGTGGCTCATTGAATAAAACATTGACATTTTGATCAATGGCCAGGAAACTCCATAGATCTCAATCCCATCAAGAAACTATGGTCAATCCTCAAAGAGCAGGTGATAAACTCCATAAATTGATTAGATAAAAATTGGTTGCCATCAGTTAAGGTACTGCCACACTAAACGATCCCGCTAACGATCACG
>VIAB01047590.1:7644-18270 GCA_009801035.1 Oophaga pumilio | reverse complement strand
AGGATTTTACAGGTAAGTTCTTACCAAAATCTGTCTTTTTTTGCTTTCTATTCCAATTTTTGGGAGAAATAACAAAAAACAGAAATTCAGGAATATATATTTTTTTTAATGCCGTTCAGTGTGGTAAAAGTGATAAAATGGCTTTATTCTTCGGGTCAGTACGATTACAGCAATACCACCTCTGGAGTGTATTCCTGCTTTGACTCCCAAAGCATTCTGGGCTCATGCTGTCTCCTTAATGCGTTTTGTTACAAGACAAAACTAGGAATTAAGGAGAAAGGAATGTGCACTTTGTAGAGCCAAATTGTTACCATCATATGATAAAAAGCTGTGTCATCATTGAATTGAAAAAAACATTGGCAGAAGAATTCTTCCCTTATGAAGAATAATTAAAATGGCGGTCAGGAACTCATTTAAGGGACTTAAGAGTAGAGCCCCCTTTGCTCTAACAGAGAAGCAGGATGGTTTTGGGGATACAAGTTCCAACGAGGACTTGAAAGATGGGGAATTAGAGAGATTCTATTCAGACATTTCATCCACCTTCTCAGATGGTAATGAAGGCCATCCTTGTTTTCCAGCAGAAGACATGTCTAAATTAGTAAAAGCGATTCGGGCCACTATGAAAATTGAGGATGTTAAGGAACCCCAAACTATACAGGATGTGATCTTTGGGGGGGGGAGGGGTTGCAGATGAGAAAGCATAAATGCTTTCCAGTGCATAAAAATGTGTTGTCCCTAATAAAGGAGTGGAAGAAGTCTGATAAAAGATGCTTCATTCCAAAAGAGGTTAAAAGAAAGTACCCCATCGAATCCAATATCTGTGAATGTTGGGAAAGACCCCCAAGATTGATGCGCCCATTTCGCATGTATCTCACAAGTAGTGTGACTGTTAACACCCTTAAGGTCAGAAATACTGTGTTATGGCTGCATCCAGCCTTCCTCACTGGTAGTGATGAACGAACGCGCTCAGGTGTTAGCAGCACTCCCAGATGCTCAGATATCTTATGTTCGAGTCCCTGCCGCTGCATGAGTTTCGGTTGTCGGCCTCAACATGTGGGGATTCCCTAACCATCAGGCAGTCCCCACATGTGTTCAGGCTGTCTAACAGTCATGGATCATGCAGCCACAGGGAATCAAACACAATATGCGAGCACTCCCAGATGCACGGATAACACCTGAGCGTGCTTGGATAACACGTTATCCGAGCACGTTTGCTCATCACTACTCGGTGGTATACTGGATGCAACTGTAATGCGTAGTTTGTTTTTTTTAAAAATGAGTTTTTATATAGTACTTTTGTTTTAGCCGCAATTATTGGATCCATTTGCTTTTTACATCTCAACGGGGGGAGTACCCTTTATTTGGTTTGTTTCACTTCTATAAGCTCTGTTGGAAGTGCTCGGAGATTTACTTTCTGTTGCCGTAGCTGCATGATTTTCGGCTATTTGACAGCCTGAATATATGTGGGGATTCCTTAACAGGCATTCCTCACATGTATTCAAGCTGTCCAGCAGCCATAAATCATGCAGCTGCGGTAACATAAAGTAAATAGCACTTCCAAATACTCGGAGTATACTCTCGCTCATCACTACAAATTAAGGAAATTTCCACAGTATACCAGGTTGGCTGCACCCTCTGGGATCCATTATAGAGCAAAAGAGTTGGGCCTATAGCACAACTTTTGCCAGGTGAAAATATCTTTCAATATTGGTTTTATATTTTTTAACTTGCTACTCTGAGAAAGCTCTCCTCTCCTTTTTCCACCAATGAAAATCCACTATTGATGCCTCTTCTGATTAGTAGGTCCAGTCTGTTGCGCCATACTGGCAAATAAGAAGAGTGGGAGATGCAAAGCTCCATGGCCTATAGTGTCTGCTGGACCAGGGGCCTTCAAATCTATTTGCTTCACTCTACTTGTGACAACACTCCTAAAGAACTTAATCTCCATAAAGCTGCAGTAGAGCACTTGCCTCTCCACCAATGCAGATACAGTGGAATGTAAAAGTTTGGGCACCCCTGGTCAAAATTAGTATTATTGTGAACAGATAGGCAAGTTAAAGATGAAATGTTTTCTAATGGGGCTAAAGTTAAAGATGCCACATTCTCTTTGAATTTTAGGCAAACATATACCGTATATACTCTTAGCCGAGATTTTCAGCCCATTTTTTAAGGCTGAAAGTCCCCCTCTCGGCTTTTATGCGAGTCATATACCGGGGGGTCGGCGGGGGTGTCAGATCATACCCCTCCGCCGGAGCGTCTCTGCAGCCCCCCTGCTTCTCCCACGATCTCAGGCTCCTTCCTGCAGCGGTCACATGGTACCGCTCATTAGTCATGAATATGTATATATTCATGACTTTAATGAGCGGCACCACGTGACCGCTGTAGGAAGGAAGAGCTGCGGGAGAAGAGCAGGGGCTGCAGAGACGCGACGGTGGAGGGGGTGAGTATACGCGATATTCACCTGTCCCCGTTCCACCGCTGCACGCTGCTTTGACCGCCTCGTCCTCTGGCTGTGATGTTCAGGCAGAGAGCGCGATGACGTACTTAGTACGCGCCGCACCCTCTGCCTGAGCGCTCACTGACAAGAGGACCCGGAAGACAGCGGTGTGCAGCGGTGGACCGAGGACAGGTGAATATATCAGGTGCTGGGGCCCTGAGCGAGCGGTGACACCGGCACCTGTCACCCATAGCGCGCCGGTGCCCCTGCTTTTTTTTAGTTGCAGCGGCAGCATAAGGGACCTATACTATGGAGCACATGGGGCATAATATATGGAGCATCTTATGGGGCCATTATTAACCTTTATGGAACTTTTTATATGGGGAGTATTTTGTATGGAGCATCTTATGGGGCCACCATGAACTGTATGGAGAATTATATGGGGCTCCTGATTCAATATGGATATTCAAAAACATTTAACCTGATGTCTCAATTAATTTTACTTTTATTAGTATCTATTTTTATTTTTGTAATTTACAAGTAGCTGCTGCATTTTCTACCCTAGGCTTATACGCGAGTCAATAAGTTTTCCTTTTTTTTGTGGCAAAATTAGGGGGGTCGGCTTATGCATGAGTATATACGGTATATATTTTCATCTTTTATATCATATGAAATTACAAAAAATGGGCTTATGCAAATGTTTGGGCACCCTGCATAATAAGTACCCCTTTTTGAAAGGATCACATGTAAACACTTTTTGTAGCCAGCCAAGAGTCTTTCAGTTCTTGTTTGAGGGATTTTCATCCATTATTCCTTTGGAAAATTCTTCCAGGTCTGTGAGATGCCGTCTTGCATGAACTATTTTGAGGTCTAGTCACAGATTTTCAGCGATGATCAGATAAGGGGACTGTGAGGGCCATTGTAAACCCTTCAGCTTGCGCCTTTTGAGGTAGTCTGTTGTGGATTTTGATGTGTGTTTAGGATCATTATCCATTTGTAGAAGCCATCCTCTTTTCAACGTCAGCTTTTTTACAGATGGTGTTATGTTTGCATCACAAATTTGTTGAAATTTAATTAAATCCATTCTTCCCTCTACCTGTGAAATGTTCTCTGTGCCATTTGGCTGAAACACAACCCAAAGCATGAATGATTCACCCCCATGCTTAATGGTTGGCGAAATATTCTTTTCCTGAAATTCTGTGCCATTTTTTCTCCACAAATACCTTTGATCATTGTGGCCTGAATTTTATTTTAACCTAATGGGTCCACATGACTTGTTTCCAAAATGTATCAGGATTGTTTAGATGTTCTTTTGCATACTTCTGACGCTGAATTTTATGGTGACAATGCAGGAGAAGTTTTCTTATGATGACTCTTCCATGAAGGCTATATTTGTGCAGGTGTCTCTGAACAGTAGAACAATGCACCACAGCTCCTGAGTCTGCTAAATCTTTCTGAAGGTCTTTTGCAGTCAAGCAGGGGTTGTGATTTGCCTCTCTAGCAATCCTACGAGCAGCTCACTGAAATTTTGCTTGGTTTTCCAGACCTTTTCTTGACCTCCACTGTTCCTGTTAACTGCCATTTCTTAATTACATTTCGAACTCAGGAAAGGACAACTTGAAAAAAACGCTTTGCTATCTTCTTATAGCCTTCTCCTGCAGGAGTGACCAGTGGTGCCTAAATTTTTACATACTCCTGCAAGACCTTAGACCTTGACCACTGGGTTTTTAAGAAAGCAACAATTCAGAACATTAACCTGAAAGACATGAGGAAATGAATCACTTTGTCTATCCTCCTCTGTTGGAACAGATCCAGGGAGTGGTCTCTCATGAATATTTTTGTATATCTAATCCACACTCAACAAGTCTTTCCCTTTAATTTTAAGTCTGGAACTATATCATGGACACATCCACCCTAAACTAATTTTTCCATTGGGAGTCAAGCCTATCAAGTAGCGGATAACAAATGAACATTAAGAACTGGTTATTGCAAGTTGCTGTTTTGTAGTTGGTTCTCAGAATTACAAAAAACTATTTCAGTCACTTTTAGCACACAATAGGAAGATCATTTTGATCCGATTGGACTTCCTCATTAGGGAAGAGTCAGACGGCCGTACAACTTGGATGGGGATTGCAATGTCTAACTGGCTGGCGGCTGTCACAACCAGAGTGTGACCACTGCATACACACATGCTATCACACTGGCCAGTCCGAGCTCTGTGGTGCAATCCTCTTCACCCCATCTGCAGACTTCGGAATCCTTAAATCGTGAACACTGGACATTGGTAATGCTGGAGATTTCTGACAATGTGAGCAGGCGGTCATGTGAAGGCAAGTATGAGATTTACACTTTCGGCCACATTCCAACTAGATGAATGTGGTCTCACTCCGTATAAGTGAGCTGAGCAAGGCCAAGCATGTCTAGTCAGAATGTGGATGAAAGTCAGCAACTTGTGTATTCGTGGTCACTTGACTGCTGTCAGTACCGGAGAATCCTGATAGCATGCGGCACACATGCAGTAAGGATTCCGAACTTGTACCAAAAGACCAGACAGCCCCTTTAGTGAGAACCTGTGGCCAGATCAAAAATGAACAATTCTCCAATTTTATTCCATCTGCTTTCCTTTTGTATTGTTTTGTTTCCTTTTACATCCACCATACAGTTCCAGAGATATGGGCCTTTTTATGTAATGCTAATTTTTTTTGTCATAAAAGGGGGTGTTGCTCAGTAGATAATTATGCAGAGGATCTTAAAGGCACTGTCCCCTTAATACAGACTACTTAAAATTACACTAAATAAGAAGGTCCATATCTAAAACCATATAGCAGAATAAAAAAAAAATAAAGCGGAGCAATAAAATAAAACCAAAACGCTTTTTACATGGTGACAGGTCTTGTAATTTCCATAGATAGTATTAGAATCCCAACAATGTAATCCACCGGTCTTTTTAGTGCAGCCTGATCGGTCCTGGCCGGGGTAACATGTTGTGGTCTCATAGCTCCCTCTGTCTTCTCATCCCCCTTCATTCTCCACCTCGTCTATCTCACGCTTCCTTCCTCAGGACGGGTATGCCCTTCTGACCCAATCACAGCTCTATTGCAAAGTCTGTTTCAGTAACTAGTTCTATCTCCCGTAATGCAGCGCTTTTTTTTCCTATAACCCTGTGTTGTAATTTAATTTCTCCTTGAAATTTATATAGTTATGTATAAGTATGTACCTGTCCAGTCTGTGCTACACAATGACAACAAACATTTCTAGTAGATAGCATTATAAAAAATGTAATTCAGAATTATTTGATGGGGAATAGAAGTATCAACAAAAACATATGTCAGGAATGATGACAGATCCTCCGATTCCCAAATATGTTCTTTCCAAAAAGAAAATCAGAGTGCTGATCTGGACTTGGCGCTCTATAGCAATCTCTATTTGGATCCCATATTTACAGTTTGCCACTTATAGTATTAGCCTTGTAATTGCCTTTCACTTGTCTGTCCCATCTGTTACATTATACGGCTTTCTTATGTCTTGATACTTCTGATTATATTGTGCAGGCAAAGTTGCTCCCTTTCTGAACAAAATAAAATAGGCAAAAACACAGAAATATAACAATGTGATTGTAACATACAAAGAAAACACAAGGCATTTATTATTTCCATATGACAAATATAACAATGATAAACTATCCCGAAAAGATGGCAAAAAGTTTCCAATTTATACTAGTATAAATACTAGCTGGATGCAAAATCCAACAGAGCGGATATTGCATTAACGGTGCCAAAATCATTATTAGACTGCTTCTCTTTATTCTCAGCACTTTGTAAGATTATCGCTACAAGCAGAAGTAGCCGTCATTCTATTGTAAAACCACCATTAGCTCCTCCATGCCATGGTTAGGATTCTGGATTAGGAGCCATTGTTGTGGCTGTCTTTAACTGTTGGATCAATATTGCTGCCTTCATATATCACCTTATTTTTAATACCATCTTGTACTATTCTTTGCTGAATCCTCAGTTTTGCATAATTGTATCTACAGTATAACCTAAAATAAAACACAAGGACAAATAAAGTCAAACTTATACCGATGAAAAGAGATTTGGGGAGGAAATACAATTATAGTGTGAATGTACTAGGATTAAAACAAACTGCATTAAACAGCTATTCATATAGTAATTTACAAGGTTGTGACATTATTAGGGTTGGCCAGGTTTTTCATGAATGTCTGCAAGAAAGTCACTCTGTAATTATAGACTTCTGAATCATTACAGCGGGCACATTGCATGCTGCAAGGATTCTCGGGTGCTAGCAGCGAGACCAAATGGTCATATGACTGCAAGCATGCAATATATGCATACTTCTGGCCACATCCTGACTAGACTTACGCAGTCTTGCTCATTGCAAGTGAGTTGAGTGAGGCCACACACATCTAGTAGGAATGTGGCCGAGAGTATGTACAGTATTTTTCGATTATAAGACGCACTTTTTTCCCCCCAAATTTGGGGGTGCGTCTTATAATATGTATATACCGTACCAGTACTGTTGCTGCAGGCTGGGATGAGGGGGTGTCTGGCGGTGCTGCTGCAGGTGTCTCCGATGCTGTAGGGGGCTCCGCATATGAAGATCTCAGCACCAGATGTCATCTCCCGAGATCTTCATCTGCGCATGCGCCGCCCCCAGCAGCCATTTTCCCGGAGTCCACCGCACAGGAAACCAAGAAACTGCGGGGGCTCTGGCCTTTCACAAAATGTCAGCAGAGTATCCCTGCAGAAGCACCAGACAACAGCAGCGGCGCTCCGCACATCGGAACACCCCCTCATCCCAGCCTGCAGCATCACCCCACTCCTGCCTCCTCCAGCAGCGACCCCGCTTCACCGCAGCCACCACCCCCGATAAGCAATAAGACGCATGGATTATAAGAAGCACCACCATTTTATTAAAAAAAAAATTCCTATTTTTCTCCTCAAAATTTGGGGTGCGTCTTATAATCCAAAAAATACGGTATATCGCAGTGAGAGTACAGAAGTCTGCAGTCACTGAGACTGCAGCCGTTTGTGATGAACCTGGACAACCCTTTTGAATTGAAGCTGCACCTCACAGACCTCTGCAATGTCCCTACCCCCTGCACCTATTACGCCAATACTGCATACATTCCTGCTAACATTTTACCTAATAGAAATTGTGAAGAAAAGAAAAAAAACTTACCAAGAGCCTAAGGTACTAAGAATGAACCCACCAGCAGCTAAGTCACAAGAACGTTTAACCCTGCCTGCAAGGAGGAAGGAAAAACGTGAAAAGGGCAGTCCGATACAGATTATTTTTTTTAAGGCATTAATGCTTTTAAAATAAAAAATATGGAGAAATCCTTCCCACCAGCAGCGCTGTGGATCTAGCACAAGCCGCTCTGGAGGTCTGGCTCAGGAAGCAGTGTCTGTTCAATAGTCACCGCAGAAGCCTGTGATTGCCTGCAGTGGTCTCAGCATCATTTCAATGCTTCTCTGACCGCTGCAAAAAATGACATGCTTCAGGAGTCTTGTGGCTTGCAAAATTGAGCAGAGCTTCCGAGCAGTCTGCTGTATCCAGTGAGCTGCCGGCAAGTGAATATGCCTATGGGTTTTGTTTTATTTAATACAGCACCAGCTAAATAAATTGTCATCTGCACATTGGAAGGACACTGACCCACAATTTCTACATCTGCAGGGTGTCATTGCCTTCTGCAGAATTCAGGGCACGTTTTGCTGCACAGGCTAGGTTCACATTAGCATTTCTGTGCGCAGCGCATCTGCATGCAAAAACGCATGTTTACGCAGCGGTTTTTATCCACATCATCTTACACATGACGCCAAAAAAATGCTGCGTTTGTGCTGTTTATGCGCATGCGTTCGATATTTCCAGGTGCTATAATCAGTTCCAGGACATGCGCAGTCTGAAGTCCACATGAACATCGAACGCATCCATGCGCATGTCCTTGCATACCAGTGCGTTCCCGTAGACAGTAATGCATTGTTTTTCCACATGTGCATGACTGCGCATATTTGACGCTTCAATATATGCAACATGTTGCATTCGGATACCGCCACACACTGCAAAACGATGCATGCGTACACAAACGAATGTCCCTGCGTACACAATGTTAAAGATATGTACTCATGAGGATCAAATGCTGCACAGATACGCAAACGTGAAACCAGCCTTACTTCAAGAGTGAAACTGTTCACACTGCTGTTTTTTTCCTTGCAGAAAAATGTGGACAAATGCTAAAAAAAAAAAAAACCTTCAGAAGAAATGCCATATTGCAATGGGTATTTTTAGTATGTTTTCAGTGTTTTTTTTGCTGCTCAACCTTTTGGTTTCAACAAACAGAAAGATACAATGCAAATGAGATTTTAGAAACCTTCTGCCACTAGTGTAAAATGCAAGGGATTTACCTACCCTAAAAAAGGGAAAAAATGCAGGGGTGTGTAAAGAAATGACTATTTGCCTTTTTATCTGTCATTTCTCTTTCACTGATCATCTATTCTCAACATTTTTTCAAATTTGTCTACAAATCTACTGTTGCAGTTTTTAGTAAATGGCAGAAAAACTATAAAGGGAATCTGTTTCCAGGTTTGTGATACTGAGAGCAGCATAATGTGGAGAGAGAGAAACCCCCGATTCCAGCGATGTGTCACTTACTGGGCTGCTTGCTGCAGTTTTGATAAAATCCCTGTTTTCTCTGCTGCAGATCTAGCAGTTCTCTTAATGCTCAGCTCTGCATAAATGCGCCCACACCACCAATTGTTTTCTCTCTGGGTACACTGTGCATTGGCAGAAAGCTGCCAATCATTGGTGAGGGCGGGAGAACTATATGGCACGAGACAAGTAGGACTCTTGCGATGATAATCTGCTGATAAACTGGTGATTTTATCAAAACTACAGCAAGCAGCTCAAGAAGTGACGCCACTAAAATTGGGGTCTCTGCCCCTACATTATGCTGCTCTAAGATAAGGTAGCATAAACCTGATGACAGATTCTCTTTAAGGCTTAAACACATAGCATGACCAAAACATTTTGAGCAACAAAAAGATGCAAGTTTTAGACGACGGATGAAAGTAAGGTACAGGAGCCTTCTATCTATGATGTCAAAGGCGCCTACAGATGGCACCCCCACACTCCAGCAGGTCAGATTTTTGGCGATACTTGTGACTAGTGCTTTTCTAGCCATCATATAGCCCTAACATAGAGGAGTTGTTCCCTAAAGACATCCTCTTACCATACGCCCTAGTGGAGCATATTAGTGTCATAGAGGACACCCTGCCCTGGACACCCCCTATCTGGTAAAGTCTTCTAATGTCACTTACTTGTTGCTAGAAAGTTTCCAACACCAATTAGCAATGAGCCAACAGATCCGAAGAGCACAGATTCCCGGGCACAAGGCGTCTTTTGCACATCAATGAGCCATAGCAACTTGAAGGACTAGTAGGGGGAGAAAAAAAACAACTTATATAATGAAAATGGCAGCTGGGTAAAAAGCAATACTGCTGGCACCTCTGTATCCAGAGGCCAAGATTAGGATCTGTTACAACAGAACTCCTAACAATAGAAGCCGTGGTGTGAACAGAGCCAAGGACGGCGCACACATTTCTGTGTTCTCTAGCGCCCCTACCTCATTTTAATAAATGTCCATATTCTGCATGTATGTACGCACTCTAATGCACAGCTTACTGCACTAGGAAAATACAGATACTGAAGCTTATTTTCAGATAAAAATGGTAAAGCCAAATTAGAAATAAAAGGTTAGGAAATGTCCAGCAGCATCGGGATCGCTATATGGTTCACATAAAGTGTTAGAGACGAAAGTCACTGATGTCCATGGAAACTAATCAGCTTCACAAACCCGGAGCACAATTCTCATTGACAGGCGCAGTCAGACGACCGAGATCGGACAACAGTGCAAAGACTGGCCGATGGATCTCACAACCCGAGAGTGACAGCCAGTCTGTGCTTTGTGGTCTGATCTAGGTCCGATTTATACATTCATCTGACTGAACATTTATAAACACAGCCGGCGCACACACCAGGGAGAATGACGCGTACAGCCAGCGCACGCACCAGGGAGAAGGACGCGTACAGGCGGAGCACACACCAGGAAGAATGACGCGTACAGCCGGTGCACTCACCAGGGAGGACGTGTACAGCCGGCGCACTCACCAGGG
>VIAB01047589.1:7306-18272 GCA_009801035.1 Oophaga pumilio | reverse complement strand
GTTCCAGCAGTCATCACATGGACACTTCACTCATATGCAACTTTTATACTTGTGGTCCTGTGACAACCAGCTTCTCTTCCTGCTTCTCTCAATTTTTCACTGAACATTGAGAGCATTAGGGAGAGCAGCTCGTCGGTTCATGACTAAGTGTGCAAATATCATGCGTGCTTGGGGGGGGCGCCGAACCAAATTCTTGCCCCGGGTGCCAGAAAGCCTAGATACACCTCTGGCAGTAAGGCTCGGAGCACATTTATCCTGCCCTCTGCTCTGAGCGCTTATGCCAGGGTTTCCGTGTAAATCTCTGAAGTACATGATTAAGATGGATCCTCCATCAGAAAGTTCCATTTAATGAGGCAGATGGAGGGACTGTGGACTCCATAAGACCTGTGATCCGGCGGTGTCTGTCTTTTTAGGAGGGCATAAAAGTGCCGTTGGTCACAGTTTTGTGCACTTTTGAAAAGAAGCTGAACAGAGGCCAGACAGAATCCAGAGAAACTCTGCTGCCTCATTATAGTGAATGGATCCCTCTGGGGTTCATCTGAATCATGTCAATCAGAGATTTAGATGATTAAGCGCTCAGCGTATAGCGCTGGATAAGGCTGCTTTCACATTTATGTCTGTACGCGCAGCGTTTGATCCACATAGATCCACATGCGTCATGCGTACATATCTTTAACATGGTGTACGCAAGGACATGCATTTGCGTACTCATGCGTCATTTCGCGGTGTGCAGCTGTGTCCAGCGAACGCAACATGTTGCGCTGTGTGCGGGAGCCGAGTGTCATGCGACTGTGCTCCGAGCCTTTCGCACAGAGCGGATGGGAGCACAGCTGTGGAGGAGGCAGAGAAACTAATTTCTCCATCTCCACCATTGTCGGCGTATATCGCACAGCACTCAGATGATATCCGAGTGATGTGCGCTGTGTCACTCACAACCAAAGACTTATATGGGTGTGAGTGCGCGGAGACTCAGCTGAGTGTCGTTGACAATCGCAGCATGCTGCAATTTCAATCGCACGTCGAATATGGCTGAAAAAAAAAACGGTGAGATGAGCAGCCCCATAGAGTAATACTGGTCCGAGTGCTATGCAATGTTTTATCGCATAGCACTCGTCCGTATTCATCGCTATTGTGACTCTGGCCTAAAAGAGACTTACAGCTCACACATAGGACATAGTGTCCTGGAGAACCTGAAGTGTGGTGACATCACTGAGAAGAGGAGCAGCAAACTCTGGATCCCAGAGATGGCAGCAGCAGGTGAGTATAACACACAATACACTACACACAAATAGATAGATTTATTAAAAAATTATTTCTGGGAGTAATTCTTTAAAACAGCCCAAACTAGTGAAGGAGAGTCTTATATTTTATGCTTGACATCGTCTACCTCTCCTTCTTTATGATATTCATTTCTTTTACAGTGTATAAAGAGGGTACAGATATGTTGATCAAGAGAAAGCTTTTTTTGTCTAATTTTTCCTAAGTACAGTATATCACCAATGAGCTACATAGCAATTACAGCTCTGTTACATCTGTGAAAACTTTACAAACTATTGGCATCTCTGAGGACAAAAAACAACAAATGTTATCAATTTAAATGTCCAGGGTTAGTGAGGAAGTGGGAAACCATAATTGAAAGAAGCACATTATGTGCAATCATATACAGGATCTTACGAGTGTGTGCAGAGGAGGAGCAGGATGGCGGCGAGCCTTTCAGCAGAATGAGGTTCTAAGTTTGATTATTCTCATCAGCCGGTGCTGGAGTTGTTGCCAATACAGTTGTAATAATGTGTGAAGAGATTAATCAATTATAACTTCAGCACTTGCTCCGTGTAACTGTGAGTAAATGTGTAAAATCTGGTTTAATAATATTCACTTGTGGATGCCGGTAATGATTTAACGTTACGTTAAATAACATTTTAAAGTAGGATCTTTTCACATATACTTAAAGGGTACCTGACAGCTGATACATGCCACCCGATCCACGGGCAGCATGTATTAGATTCTGGTTGTACAATTTCAGCCATATATACAGTATACATTGAGATGTTTCAGGGAAAACCTTAGTTTAATAGTCGCTAGGGACTGGGCTGCCTGATGATTAGCCGGATAGTCGGGTCTTTGACGGTTTCTCCTCACCTGCTTCTCTTGAGTGATAGTTCTCTTCCTATACAAGATTGCAGGAAGAGACCTGTCTCTCCAGGGCAGCTGGTGGGGAAAAGCCGCCAGGCATGCGCCTGTCCAACTAGTCTCCCATGCAGCTCGGCTATTAAATTACGTTTTTTTTCTGAAGAGTTTTAGAGTTAAAGGGAACCTGACAACTAATACATACTGCCCGATCCAAGAGCAGCATGGAACAGACAGTGGCTGCAGAATTCTGGCCATATTGTATATGTTTAACTCTGAAATGCTGCAATGCAAAAACATAGTTTGATAGCGGCGTGCTGTAGAGTAGTTGGACAGGTGAGTCCCCAATAGATTCTCCCCACCTACTGCTGTTGATTGACAGGTTTCTCCCGGCAAGCTTTTATAGAAAGAAACTTATCACTTAAGGGCAGCAGGAAGTGAGAATTCTCTGTGGACATGCCGGTTTGACTAGTGTACAGCTATTAAACTTTGTTTTTCTCAGAAATACCCCAAGGTTTCAGAGTTAAACATATATTGCTAGTATTCTGCTGTCACTATTTGATACATGCTGTCTGTCGATCAAGCAGCACGTTTCAGCTGTCAGGCTCCCTTTAATTAACAAGTTGCAGGAGCAGTAGGTAGAGAAAGCATCATTCCAGATCACTATACTAAACTAGAGGGTGCCATTTATGGACAAAAAAATTAATCTCATTAGCTCCAAGACTGGAGAGCTGTGCAGGCTGCAGTAAGAAGAGCAGGAGATGAACCTCTCATACAAATATAATAGTAAATGTACACAAAATCATTTTCTCGACACATCTGTTAAAATAAAGATAATTTGGCCAACGTCATTAGCTGATTCTTCACCCATCTCTGCTCCCTATCTAACTTCACAACTTCCCCTTTCCCTCTATCTGACCATCATGTACTCACTCTCATCCCTGTCCTACTCACCTGTCACCCATGTCCAGCAATATGTGCACCCCTGCAGAAAACTTGCACATCTAGACACCTACATGCTCTCCGACTCTATTCTACCACTGGCATCCATATCCTCACTCCACAACACAGACAGTGCCACTAGTTTCTACAATGCCACTCTTGCATCAGCCATCGACTCGGTCGCCCCTGTCATGCATATCAGAGTGCGACAAATCAAAAGACAACCCTGGCACAATAACATCACTAAAAAGCTTGTGCAAGTATCCAGAATTGCAGAACGGCATTGGAAAAAAACGCAATTTGCAACATGATTTCACTGAACTCAAACAAGCAACACTCGCATTCAAATCAGCTCTCACCTCTGCTAAACAGACCTACTTTACATCCGATGTATCTTATTTATCCCACAACCCCACACAGTTGTTCAACACTTTTAACTCCCTCCTCTGCCCACCACTGCCCCCTCTACTTCCTTAATCTCTGCTGAGGACTTTGCCACACACTTCAAAATAAGATAGACCAAACATGGCAAGTCTTTGCTGTCCGACCACCACAACCCCTTTATATGCCTGACCAATGCCATAACCCCATAACTTCCCTCTCCAAAATCACTGAAGGAGAGCTTGCTCATCTTCTCTCCAAATCACACCTCACTACTTGTGCCCTTGACCCCATCCCATCACACCACCTCCTCAACCTCATCACTACACTTATCCCATCACTAACCCATCTCTTCAACCTACCACTAACTTCTCCCCTGTGCTTTCAAGCATGCCACAATCGCACCTGTCCTCAAAAAGCCATCCCTTCACCTGAGCACTATGTCCAGCTATCGCCCCATATCTTTGCTCCCATTTGCTTCCAAACTCCTTGAGCAGCACGTCCACACTGAACTTTCCTCTCACTTTGCATCTAACATGCGCTTTGACAATCTACAATCTGGCTTCGGTCCCCACCATTCCACTGAGACTGTCCTGATCAAAATTACGAACAACCTACTTACAGCCAAAGCTAACAGACAATTCTCTATACTCCTCCTTCTAGACCTGTCCTCTGCCTTCGACACAGTTGACTACTGCCTCCTACTACAGGTCCTCTCTTCCTTTGGTGTCAAAGACCTTGCCCTATCCTTGATCTCCTCATACCCTACCAACCGCACATTTAGCGTTTCCTACTCCGACACTACACCTCGCCCACTCTCTGTTGATGTCCCTCAAGGCTCTGTCCTAGGACCCCTTCTCTTCTCAATCTATACCTTTGGCCTGGGACAACACATAAAGGCTTATAGCTTCCAGTACCATAAATATGCTAATGACACTCAGATCTACCTCTCTGGCCCAGATGTCACCTCTCTCCTCTCCAGAATCCCAGAGTGTCTATCAGCCATATCCTCCTTCTTCTCCTCCTCTCTCTTCCTCAAACTCAATGTGGACAAATCTGAACTAATTATCTTTCCTCCATCTTGCATACCTTCCCTACCTGATCTATCTATCACAATAAATGAATTCACACTTTCCCCTGCCTCGGCGTAACCCTTGACTCTGCCCTGTCCTTCAAACCGCACATCCAAGCTCTCGCCACCTCCTTTCGCCTCCAGCTCAAAAATATTTCCAGAATCCATCCTTTCCTCAACCCTTACTTTACCAAAATGCTTGTGCATGCCATAATCATTTCCCGCCTCGACTACTACCACATCCTCCTCTGTGGCCTGCCTTCTAACACTCTCGCACCCCTCCAGTCCGTCCTTAACTCTGCTGCCCGAATAATTAATCTCTCTCCTTGCTACACTCCTGCTTCCCCTCTTTGCAAATCCCTTCACTGGCTCCCAATTTCCCAGCGTATCCAGTTTAAACTACTATAACTGACCTACAAAGCCATTCATACCCTTTCTCCTCCGTATATTTCCGAATTCATCTCTCAATATTTTCCCTCACGTAATCTCTGGTCCTCCCAAGACCTCCTTCTCTCCTTCACGCTTATTCGCTCTTCTCTCAATCGCCTCGAAGACTTCTCCCGAATACCCCCCAGCCTCTGGAATCTGTGCCCCAACACATTCGGTTATCCACCACATTTGTATCCTTCAAACGGAACCTGAAAATCCACCTCTTCAGGAAAGCTTACAGCCTGCAATGACCACGCGGCCACCTCAACACCATTGGAGTTACTGCAACCCCGACCTTCTGTCTCCTTCCCCATAATACTGTAGAATGTAAGCCCGCAAGGGCAGGGTCTTCTTCCCTCTGTACCAGTCTGTCACTGTTAGTCTTGTTTACTGTAAGAGATATTTGTATTTTGATGTAACCCCTCCTCATGCACAGCATCATGGAATTAATGGTGCTATATAAATAAATAATAATAATAACGCATAAGTTTCTTTTCAGCATACTATGTGCTGAAGGAGTTAAGCAGCCATGTTATGGGTGCGTTTTTAGGTGAGAAGTTAAGATGCCTACTCATATCTCCACCTCAAGGGTGTGGCTGGGTAAATAAATGTCCAGCCATTTTTTTTCTTCTGTCTGTGTTGTGTGGAGGAAGGAAGTCTCCATACTGACGCTCCTGTGAGAGGTGCTATATGTGTTGTCCCAGAAGTACTGGGCAGGACTGTGTATGAACTGTTTACTTTCTTTTGAGCCTGAAAGGCTGTTTTCTGTTACCAGTTTGAGGTTTTTGGTTTATGAAGCATGTGGTCATGTGTGTACCTATGTAATCAAACGTGGTCATGTGTCTACCTCGAGGAGCAGCAAAGTGAGCCTACCTTCCACAATACCCACTGCAGGTATAATCAGTAATAAATAGGGGTAAGTATGGCAAATTTGTGAATAACTAGCACTACCTGTAGCTACCTTTCTATCATAGCCAGTATTAAAATTAAAATTACCCACAATTGAGATTCTCAGTGATTTCCAGATTGGAGCTCTGTGGAGGTGGAGCATGCATACCACCATTCTTTGGTACTCTGGAAAAAGATATAAAGCTATATGTAGCATTAGATTGCATTACTTTGTACATACATATTGTAGTGCACCAGGAGCACCGTATGCAGTGATGAGGCAGTGACCCGCAAAGTTCAAACACAAAACTCCTTTAATGTGTTTATTCACAGCATTAAATTCTAATTCACACACGTGCATATAATATCAGTGCATAGTATCAATGTCCATTTCACTGCACTACACAGCATATTTCCGTTTTCACAGTCACTAAACACACTGGATTTCCCTTTGACCAGTAGCTGTGGGCGACTGCAGCGCTGTGTTAAAGTCTCTCTACTCACAGCCGTACACAGTCCATGATATCCTATGGATTACTGCCGGAAACCATATCCTCCTGTTTGGAGTCGATACACATGTCAGTCCTTCTCTGACCAGTTACCGTGGACGACAGCACCGCTGTGTGTGCCAAGCCTCTTGGCTCTGCTCTGTCCTGTGTCGCTTCACACGCACAAAGTTCTGCAGAACTTCTGCTCTGCGCTCTCACCTACACCAAACTGAAACTTGCCCTGACACACCCATACGTTTTACTGCAGGGCTTTTAACAAAGGAACCTGTGGCCTTCAGCCACGTAGAAAACCCGGCCCTGGAATGAATCGGACTGAACGACTACCATCCTACAGTCTGTTTCACAACACAACATCCCAGAGCAGGTTTTCCCTACATCTGCCTTGGACTCTAGCATGTCTAAGGCTAGCACTTCTTTTTTTTATTTTTAATCTGCATTGCAGTCACAGCTACGCCCGTAACTGCCATGCACACCTATGGCCTTCATACGCCTCCGTGCACATCCTGGGGAGAACGAACATTGACCCCCTACCTGTGACACCGGTCACTACTTAACCATTGCAATCACAGCTTCGCCTGCAACTGCAATGGTCCCCCATGGCCTCAATACGCCTCCGTGCGCATCCTGGGGAGAATAAACAGCGACCCCTACCTGTGACACCGGTCACTGCCTCACAATATATATCATTCTTTGTATTTTGCCTTCACTTTACATATTCTAAGATAATGTATTACATTTATATTCTGATAAATTGGTCATCAATATGAGATCATTAGGCCCAGACAGTGGCACCTCCACTAATCAGCTGGTACTTGCAGTGTCAGTGATATGTAAACACTTTAAATGGAGTTGCAAAGTGCAGCTTCATTCAGTGTGTAACAGCTGTTGGCAGGTACTCCAGAATAGCTCTGAGAACAGACTGTCAGTCATTACATGTCTCACACTGGTAACACCTCTTTTCATTTAAGATAACCTCTGGAGGCATACTCTAAGTGAGATCTATGTCCATCCCATAGATCTTAACACAGCTAATTTACATATTAGAAAAAACATGGACTGGAATAAAAGATTGGATCACAGATATCAAGATATGATTTTATTTAACTTTTTATGACTTGTACACCCATATATAGACGGATTAGAAGGGTTGATCTAACTGACATATTCCCTTTAAAGATTGCATAAAATATATAATCAAAGAGAGAACCCTAGGGAAGATCTACTTCTGCTCATATGGACCCAACTAGATCATACACTGTATATTACTGTACATCAATACTTCTTACAAATTAGTTAAAGTAATGTAATACTACATTTCTTGTAATTGTAAGATCAACCAAAGCTTCTATAGAAGATATCAGCTCAACCCAAGAATTTAAGCCTCCAGACCCATGATGATTGTCTGATGACTTACGTGATAACAAATATTAAAAGGATAATAATAAAAATGACAATATACATCTCATATGTTTAAAGATTAATTAATTTTCACCAGAAAAGCTGGTGTTAATAGGTATCATACCAAGGACCTGGAACTGTAAGTAATGTCACACACTGAGAACTTGAGAAAGTTCTAATCACTACAAAACAGTGTGATCTAAACATCATTATAGTATCAGGGCTTGAAGACATAAAATGTGAAGAAACGGATGAAATTTGTCATTGTCAGAAGAGCAAATGTGATAAGGCTCTCCATTGCCCTACTGTATCCTAGTACTCGAATCCTCCCCTGAATCTTTAAGCCTTGGCATACTTACACAAGGGACCTGTTAGTTAATAAGTTCTAGCTAGTTTTTCTGCCCATGTGAAAATGAACAAGGCACATCAAATGACAAAATGTGAAGGCTTAGTAGGGCATTTAAAAGAGAATTAGATATGAAGAGAAAATCTTTTTTTTTCCTAATTCCCAATAAGGATTACATAAATTTAGCATATTTTCATTAGTAATGGGAATAAAGAGGATATATTACTAATATACACAGTGCTTTGCACTATATTACTGATGAATGAATTCTTTATAATATTTAGCTATGTATTAGGAGAGAATAAATTATGGTCAATGTCAAAAGTTTCATTAATTAGTTGTGTTTTTTCCACATATCTCATTTTTAACTTGACTAATGTCAGTAGGTAACAGTTAAAGCATGGTTATAATTATCATTATTTTTACACCTAGACATGGTTAATAACCAGTGTTCCTCTCCGGTGAAGCTGTAGTGTCTAGAACATGTCATGCACAATATAAATATTTCTAGTGTCCCTCCCCAAGTAGTGATCAAATCATTCTACAACTTTTTAATATGTATTAGTTTTAAAATTATCAGGAGTAATGGCTTGAACATGAGAGCTTTAACTTATATTATAGAATGGGAAAGAAAACATAGAAGCTTGATTATTGACCTTGACCTTGACACCACATTCAATGTAGATTCAGGTTCAATTGTCACAAAAATTCAGTGTGGCTATTTTATTATGCATTTATCTAATTCAGTAAAAGCAAATTGCTTTTTTCTTTTGGATATCTCATCAACATCAATCTAAATCAGATCAACATTTGGTGTGGGGATCTTTTGCATTGAAAATAGCATCAAATTATTAATTCTTCTTGGTACACATGCTACAGTTTTTGAAGGAACTCTGCAGCAAAGTTATTCCAAACATCCTGGAGAACTAAGTTCAAATCTTCTGTAGATGTAGACCTGTGTAAATCCTTCTAGACACAATTTATAAGTACCTGTATGTATTTCTGAGCATTTAGGACTCCAAGAAATGGGTAATATTGAAAATTGTAGATTTAACTGCAAAATTTGGAAGATGTCCAGTAATGCCATCAGCTCAGAACTGGCAGCAAGCAGTGGGATCCAGATGTACACATCTACTGTTCAGAGTAGTCTGGTAAGAAGTGGTCTCCATAGAAAAATTGTTACAAAATAGTGTCCAAAAACCATACCTTCGAAATAGAAAATGATTCAACTCTGTATGAAAGCTTGGGAACTGGTGTAGTAAAATTTAAGCAAGTGCCCTGGACTGATGAGTCAAAATTTAAAATACTTGCCTGTAACATAAGGCAGTTTGTTTGAGCTGGATAACTGTGCAGCAATGAATATCTGCAGGCAACAGTAAAGCATGGGGTAGGTTCCCTGCAAGTTTGGGGTTTCTGTTACACAACTGTCCTTGGCTTGGGCTCTTTTCCATCTGCCCTGGTCCATTGAACATTCTTGTGCTCTTTGTTAGGCTTTGCAGGTGTGCCTGCATCTGATGAATTGAACTGCATGGGGATATTTAAAGGCTTCTAAGACACACAACCTGGCGGTAGGCTGCAGGAAGTCTCTTGTAGACCAGCAGCTTCTAGTGCCTCTTCATACTTATCTGCGGCTTATAGTGACTCCAGAGTTCTGTTGACTACCTGTTTCCGGGTTTACTGGACCTCTTCACTGTATTTGTCTGTGGTTTTAAGGACATCTTCCTGGCTTTGTGTGGTTTCCTTGGTTGCTGACTCTCCTCTTGCTCATATGTGATATCTCCTACCTTCCAGCATTGCACTACCTGTCTGCAGTTTCCTGATGTCCTTCGCCTGCCTGCAGTTTCCTGCACTAACCTGCCAGCCTGCGGTTTTTTGATGTCCTCTGCTTGCCTGCACTCCACATGCCTGCCTTCAGTTTACTGATATCCTCCTCTTGCCTGTGGTTTCCTGCTTGCCACCTGCCTGCCTGCAGTTTCCTGACATCCTCTGCCTGTCTGACATTTCCTGTACTCTGCTTTCTTGCCTGCGGTTTACAGCATTCTAACGTTCTACCTACATTTTCCAGTTCCTTTACTCACCCACCTGCTGCACCGATGACTGTGGCCCATGTGACCAACTTGAATTAGAGGATCCACCTCACAAGTGAGCCCTTTGAATTTTTCATATCACTTACATTTTAGCAAATGGAATTGTGGATTTGTTCAGGATTAATAGTGTCCTTAATACAGAGACATACAGGCACATACTTATCCATTGTGTAATACTGTCAGGGAGACGTTTGTTTGGCTCTCTATTTATTTTGTAGCAGGACAATGACCCCAAAAATACATCCAATCTCATTAGAAACTATGGCCCTCACAGAGCTCTGATCTCGGCACCATTCAGTGTTTCTGGAAGTACATGTAGAAATTGATGAATTTGCGCAAGCCTATATCCACAGAAGATCTGTGGTTAGTTCTCCAAGATTTTTAAATCAACTTACCTGGCAAGCTCTTTCAAAAACTGTGTAAATCTACCTAGAAAAATTGATGCTAGTTAGCAGGTAAAAGGTGGACACATCAAATGCTGGTTAGATTTAAATTTCTCCCTTTATTCACTCACTTTGCATTTTATGATAAAAATAAACTATTTTTGAAAGCTTTCTTACTTTGCAGTATTTCTCTGTCACCTCATGTAGCTTAACCACCCCCATAGGTGGGAGGTGTGTGTGGTTAGTCAGTACCGCCCAGCTCTCCGACTAACCCTGTAAGCCCCCCTTACAAAATAAACACTCATAGAACTACAAGTCCCAGCACAACAACATAACATAACAACATAACTTCGGGCTTATAGCGCAGAGGACATTCTCTGTCTCTGCGACACATACCGGCCATT
>VIAB01047583.1:7700-18276 GCA_009801035.1 Oophaga pumilio | reverse complement strand
TTAATTTAGAGTGCAGGCGGTGGCTGATGAGTACTCCCATCAGCCGCTGCCTGCTCTCACTGTTATCAGTTGAATATAACTCTTAACATTCTCCCGTGCTAACGCTGATGGCAGCACAAACAGTGGAGAATGATGAGAGCTGTCTTCATCACCTGGCACTGGGGAACAGTGCTAACGCTTCCCAGGCGCTGGTACGCGTCACATTGATGGACACACGGATGTCATCAGTGTCATCAGTGTGCACATGTGTGGGACATTTTGCGGCCCGTGCTTTTGTTAAAAAATGGACATGCCAGCGTATTTTGCCCACAGACATATGATCCGCGGAAATACATTGACATGTGCATAGACCCATTCACTTGAATGTGTCTACGTGTGTGTCTCCGATACGTGTGAAAACTCTCACCACATGTACCGGACATACTGACGTCTGAAAGGGCCCTAAAAAAGTATGTTTTAACTGTGTTTTTTATGTTTTTTCCCAGTCATTAAAATGGATGAATGCTGCAAATCTCATTCGCTTTGATAGGATAGTAACATGCTGCATTTTGGGAGGCAAAACACGTGAGGAAAAAACACGATGTGTGCACATGCCCTTACTCCAAAAGGCATCCTTTATTTATTCATTTAATCATTTTTTTACTTTGTCCTTTCAAATACCCTCAAAACTCCTCAGTATAAATCATGAAATACAAATATTATTTTAAGTATTCAGATTTGAACACCTGCTAGTTTGGCTGCGCAAAGTTCAGTCAAGTACATGTGTATCTTCTCTTGGCTGAAAACTTCTACGGAAATATGGATTTTCTTACACTTTGTCCTTGGAAAAGAAAGGCTCAGAAGGCTAGCATATGTTTATGAGGTTACAGGTGTTTTACTAAAACCCTTTTAAGATTTCTGTGACATTATGTTCTCTTATTCATCTACTTTAGGATAATAGGTTGTCTGAGGACATAACATGCTATTAGAAACTACATGTCTCTTCTAATTATGAGGTGTTACATAAAGTTCTGACACTAAACACTTATTTACAAAAGTGTAATACTGGAGATTAATAAATCTTTAAAAATTATGTTATGAATTGATTTTACAAGGAGACAATTACTTTGATGCTTTGCTGTTCTAAATATTACTAAAATGTTATGAAATTAGAGTAGTTTTTCATATTGCATAAGAACTCATATCATCATAAAACAAATCAATATTCAGTATGTCTGTGTTTATGAATTCCGCATTGTAAGTGACTTTACTTGATATCCTTAATTTTTCGTTTTAGAAACTTTTGCTCTCTAATACATTAATATATGTACATAATGCATGTTTAACACTATTGATGAATACATCACAGTGTACTTTACAAATTTGTCAAATGGGCAACAGCCTGACCTGCACTGCTCAGATCCAGCCTTGGCTCCTTCAAGTCATCAATCATGGCTGATACACTCCTCCCAGATGTTGAGCATTACCATTAGGTGGCTGCAGAAAATAGCATTCAGGGCCATTAGAGTATTGACAGTTCTGCTCTGTAATGTTTGTTAAAAGGAAATTATACCCATGAAATCCTTCAGGCTTAATTACCTTTAAAATGTGTGTATTTTCTGCTCCCATTGGCATTCTTTTTGATATGTAGATTTTTCTACTGAACTGTAAGTCAAAGGATCTAAGACAGCAGGGAGCTACATTTTTATGGAATAACTCACATATATTGCATAGTCAACAAAATTGTTAAAATGATATATATTTTTTCTTGTTATGGGTTATGCTATTGCAATACTTTATTAAAAATTTATGAGGTAAAGCTATTTTCAGTCCTAAGGTCTTACAAAGAAAAATTAGTAAAACAAATAGTTTTCCATAACACTTTATTTTCCTTAGTTATGTATTTCTTTTGGCCATAACTATCTATGCAGTGCCAAAATACATTTAAACAACTGTGCCATTAGTTCATTTAACCCCTTCATTATGTATGATGTATATTTACATTATATGTTGTGTCCCTGTCTTTGATGTGAGCTCACACACTGAGTCATAAGCCTTCCATCCATGGAGTCTGTCAGTTTCTTAATCTGTTGACAATCAACTTTTTGGGCAGCACCAACTACAGTCCTCCCAGACACTGTTCAGAGAGGTACTGTTTTCTTTCACCATAAATCTCCCATTTAAGAAGGGCCCACAAGTTCTCTAAAGGGTTTAGGTCAGGAGAGGAAGGGACTATGTCATTATTTTTTCATCTTTAGGTCCTTTACTGGCTAGCCAAGCAGTGTATTACTTAGCTGCATCTGATGGTACCTTGACTCCATAAAATAATCGTTTTCTTGAAAGATTCAGAGTTTTTCCTGTACCAGCAGTAGTTACTGTATGGTCCAACTAGCTCATTGTTATCAATACTAGCCCATAGCAGTAGCTCCACCTCCACCTTGCTGGATTTTGAGTTGAAGTGAAGGTCTGTGCCCATTGCTGATCTATCTGGTCCATCAGGAGTCATTCTCATCTCATCAGTCCATAAAACCTTTAAAAAATCTGTCTTCAGATACTTCATGGCCCAGTCTTGACCTTTGAACTTATGGGTCATATTCAGTGGTGGTCAGGTTTCAGGCCTCCTTATCTTGGACATGTCACTGAGCACTAAATCCCTTGTTCTTCTGGGCACTCCAGGGAAGTTGGATTTCTAGAATATGACAGCACTGGAGGATTATGTGTTCCCACTGGCTTCACGTTTGATTCTGTTCAAATCATGACAGTTAATATGTGCCTTTTTTTCTGGACAAATTTTTTTCTAGCCTGTTGACTATAGATGGTCTGTGATCACGCCCCGATAGCATAACAATTTCAAGAGTGCTGCATCACTCTGTAAGACTTAACAATTTTTTCCTTCTCAAAGTCAGTTAAATTTTTTGGGCCCATTTTGCCAGAGAAAAACAAGCTGCCTATTAATTCTGCACACCATGTTATGTAATAAGTTGTGTTCTGTCATACACCAGGTAGCCTACATGGTTAATGGTTGGTACTTGCCCAGAGTGAGAGGGGCTAAAGCAAAATGAGAAGGCCATAGGGACCAGCAGGCAGTAGAAGTATACCTATGTCTGACTATCGAGCAGAGCCACATGAAGTGGGTGTCCCTGAAGTGAGAGAAGACAGAGGCTACAGATAGCGAGATCCAGGGTAGAGACAAGGAAAAGAGATAGAAGTGAGTGATTTACAGGAGACGGGATCTGAGACAGGATGCTTAGTGAGATGGTCCCAAGTTCACAAGCCAAAAAGGTAACAAGAGGAATCTGAGCAGGGAATGCAAGATGAAGAGAGTACCCCAAGTGGTAGTTCCAAGGTGTCATAAAGCAGAAAAGCTAAGTAATGGTCATGGTGGCATACGTAGCTCCCCTGAGGGGAAAAGGATGCGGAATCGTGGGTTAAAGAACAGGACCCTCGCTGACTGGAGTGTAGTGACATTATTGGGTACTAGGTATAGGGAAGCTCTAAAAGCACTGTGCTGGGTTGTGGTGAAGGCAGTGGGAATAACAGAGGGAATGGTTTTAGTAAAGAAAGAGAGAATGTGTATGAAAATATGCCATGTGTTAAGCAAAATGTCCATGAAGATTTTGTACTCGTTATCCAATGTACATACCCTTCTCTACATTGGCGTTCAGTAAATGACTGTTTATTTTTGAATGGTGGTCTCACTCACTGAACTTTACAACATCTGGTCCTGACCAGGCAGAGTTACCAGCATCATTCGACCTGCCTGGGTGCAGCGCCCCTGTAGACAGAGTCCACACATCCAGCCAGGACCTCCATTTTAAATCAACGTGCCGGGGCGTGGAAGATGAGTACCTCGCCCATGGCTACTGCCCCTCACCAACATGCTCAAAATACTCCATTGTCATTGTAAGTGTGTGTATCAGTTTTTCTGTGTTATAAAGGGTGTCTATTAGTGACTGTGTGTGTAAATTTAATAGAGAATTAATGTTTTTGCTGCATGTAGAGCTGTTTAAAATTTTCTATTTTTTTCAGCTATATCTTTGTTTTTGCATATTCAATTCTGCCTCTCTTTTACTGCTCTATTTTGTACTGTTATATACTGACAGGCTGCAGCGGTAACATCAGTGTAACACCTGCAGTGAGAACCATGTGTGCAATTCCAGCAGCTCCTGTCTATGGACAGACATTCACAGTAGCAAACCTTAATGAATCTCTTGCTGCACTACCTTGGACTACAACTCCCGGTAGACATTACCCCTCTCTGCATCATAGGGGAGGAGGAGCAGCTGAGGAAGAGACTGATTGGCTGAGCGAGCTGGAGAAGAAGGGAGGAAGGGTGGAGACCAAGGGAGAAGAGGGTAGTCAGTCATTACTGAGCAGAGACCAGAACACCACAGGAGCAGAGCCCAGTGTGCAGGCTCATGCTTCTGCTAATCCCTGGGGAAAGCCTGTGAGCAGTGAAATTGTACCGGAACCCCAGACTAGCCAAATGATCCGAGGCTTCCCCCTGGCTTCACTGAAAGATGTAGAATTCTACCTCCCATTCCTAAAGGAGTGAATCCTAAAACCCCAGGCTGGGAAGCGGTGTGACTACAGAACAGCTACTTCAAAGGCTGAGTAGCTTGCTGGGGCTTGTGATTCCACTGTGGAAAAATATATAAAAACTTTCTATAGGGGAGCCTTGCTGAAACTGGAGGTTCCACACACTTGAATCTATAATAGGACTATCTGTGAAGGAAGTTTTGCTTTGTTATGTGCACGAACAAAGTCTTCAAGAGCTCCATCATCCGAGAAAGACGGGCCCCAACAGTGAACTGTGTGGTTTTCTTAGGCTGCAGCCATTCATAGTTAACACCTTAACGTCCACTAACGGACACAGTCCATCTTGGCCGGGTGTCCATCATTCATTTAACCCCTTAACGACCGCCAATATGCTTTTTAACGGTGGCAGTTAAGGGCACTTATACCTCAGCGCCGCTTTTTAACGGCGCTGAGAAATAAGTGTATAGCACCCCCCAGAGTTGGAATTTTTCCAGGGCCTTGGCTACTGGGGGTAGCTGAGACCCCAGAGAACGTGATTCAGGTCGGTTTTTACCAACCCCAGTGTTGCGATCACCGTTATTCATGGAATAACGGCGACTGCAAAAAAAAAAGTCAGATTTCCCTTTTAATTTCTCTCTCCTCTGATGTGATCGCACATCAGAGGAGAGAGAAATAGGTTCCCCCGATTCCCCCCGGTACCTCTGGTGTCCCTTGACCCTCCTACATCCCCCCTGGCCGCCTGCATCTTCTTCCGAGAAGAAAATGACAGGCGCATACATAGTGGGCCCACTGAAATCTGCCGTCCGGCACCCAGCAACAATAGGAAATTTTTCCTACTGGTTCATTTTGATCACAGTGATAGACCCTATCTCAGTGTTCAAAAAGTAAATCAAACCCCCCTTTATCACCCCCTTACTTAAAAATTAGTAAATAGCGAGAATGCTCATTACTCGGGTTTTCTCGAGCATGCTCGGGTGGTCTCCAAATATTTAGAAGTGCTCGGAGATATAGTTTATGTTGCCGCAGCTGCATGATTTGCGACTGCTAGACAGCCTGAATACATGTGGGGATTCAATAACAAACAGGCAATCCCCACATGTATTCATGCTGTCTAGTAGCCGCAAATCATGCAGCTGCGGCGACAGAAACTAAATCTCCATGCACTTCCAAATACTCGGAGACCACCCGAGCGTTCTTGGGAAAACCCGAGCAACGAGCATACTCGCTCATCACTAGTAAAAACAATAAAATAAAAAATGTATTTATTTCCATTTTTCCATTAGGGTTAGGGTTGGGCTAAAATTAGGGTTGGGTTAGGGTTGTGGTTATGGTTGGGATTACGGCTAGGGGTGGGATTAGGGTTAGGGATGTGTTAGGGTTAGGTTTGTGGTTAGTGCTATGGATAGGCATGAGATTACGGCTAGGGGTGTGTTGGAGTTAGGGTTATGGTTAGGGTTGGGGTTAGGGTTAGGGGTGTGTTGGGGTTAGAGTTCTATTCTATATTATATAATGCTGTAGATAAGCACCCGATATGACCTGAAAGCTAAGAAAAATAAGTTTTATTATACTCACGTGGGGGCAGTCCGGTCTGGTGGGTGTCGCAAGTCTGGGTCCGGGGCCTCCCACCTTCTTGTGAAGCTGCCCTCCTACTTGCTTCATGGCTCCCTGGCATCGAGCTCCTGCGCAGGCATACTTCTCTGCCCTGTTGAGGGCAGAGCAAAGTAATGCAGTGTGCAGGCGCCGGGAAAGGTCAGAGAGGCCCAGCACCTGCGCACTGCAGGAATTTGCTCTGCCCTCAACAGGGCAGATAAGGACACCTGTGCAGCAGCGTGATGCCGGTGAGCCTGTGAAGAAAGCAGGAGGGCGGCATCACATGAAGATGGGAGAGGCTGGACACGAAATTGCGACACCCGGGTGAGTATAATAAAACTTTTTTTTCTTATCTTTCAGGTCGGATCGGGGGCTTATCTACACCCGGGTGTGGTGGGTGCCTGTACTACTGACACTATAATAGGTGAGATATATGACCTTTTCTTTGGGACTATACTATTTTATTATTTGGTTATTTGGGCATTCATTAGCAACGCTGCATATACTATTTATCTATGATGTCCTATTTCTTGTAATATTATTTATAATGATTGTTCCTTGATTTATTTATAAATTATATATGTGTTGCATATTTTTATTACTGCGGGTCATATATATACATTACATCCATTGGTCCAGCTGACCCACCTTTTCTTTTGTGGTGTTCACTGGATTTTTTATATTGTTTTTATATAATTGTTTCATTAATAAAGTACTTTTGAATATTCTTATGAGTCATTCGTGATTCGCTTTTTATTGGTGTTCCATATTATATTAATACAAAAACATACGGTAATAATTTCCTCCTTGACCAAAAATGCAACTTCACCCTAAGATGCTACATTGATAAGTACACATAGGTTCACATATAGAATCGAACATGCAGCAACAGCATCCAGTATGGTTGAGTATGGTAGAGTAAGGTTGCTAAATTGAACTATTAGAAAAGATATCCAAAAATTACAATTTGTCCTTTTTTAAAAAGATAAAAAAATAAATAAAATAATAATCATACTACTTTACCAATAAGGAGTAAAGTTATTAATTATTTATTTATATTCCACCATTAATTCCATGGTGCTGTACATGGGAAGGTGTTACATATAAACTTATAGATATCATTTTACAGTAAACAAATTTACGATGACAGACTGGTACGGGATAATGGGGAAGAGACAGAAGATCGGGGGTGCAGCAGCTCTGGTGGTGGTGAGGCGGCAGCTCGGGTGGTGATGAGGCGGCAGAATGGTTATTGCAGGCTGTAAGCTTTCCTGTAGAGATGGGTTTTCAGGTTCCGTCTGAAGGATCCAAGGGTGGTGGATAATCGGACATGTTGAGGCGTGGAATTCCAGAGGATGGGGATATTCAGGAGAAATCTTGGAGGCGGTTGTGTGAGGAACGAATAAGTGTGGAGGAGACTAGGAGGTCTTGGGTAGATCGAAGATTATGTGAGGAAAGATAATGGGAGATTAGTTCAGAGATATAGTTAGCGGACAGGTTGTGGATGGCTTTGTAGGTTAGTGTTAGTAGTTTGAACTGGAGTCGTTGGGGAATTGGGAGCCAGTGGAGTGATTTGCAGAGGGGAGAAACAGGGGAGTAACGAGGAGAGAGATGGATTAGTCGGGCAGCAGAATTGAGAACAGACTGGAGTGGTGCAAGAAAGATAGGGGGAAGGCCACAGAGGGGGGTGTTGCAGTAATCAAGGTGGGAGATGATGAGGGCATGCACAAGAGTTTTAGTAGATTGAGGGCTGAGGAAAGGATGGATTCTGGAAATATTTTTGAGTTGGAGCCGACAGGAGTTGGCAAGAGTTTGGACGTGCGGTTTGAAGGACAAGGCAGAGTCTAGAGTTACTCCGAGGCAGCGGATTTCAGGTGCGGGAGAGAGCGTGATGCCATTTACCATAATAGATAGGTCGGGTAGGGGAGATACGCGAGGTGGAGGAAAGATGATGAGTTCGGTTTTGTCTACATTGAGTTTTAGGAAGCGAGAGGTGAAGAAGGAGGATATGGCTATTAGACACTACAAGATTCTGGACAGCAGAGAGGTGACATCTGGGTCAGAGAGGTAGATCTGAGTGTCGTCCGCATACAGGTGGTAATGGAAGCCATGGGACTTTATGAGTTGTCCTAGGCCAAGGGTACAGATGGGAAAAAGTAGGGGCCCCAGGACAGAGCCTTGAGGGACTCCAACAGAGAGAGAGGGCAGGATGAGGAGTTAGTGAGGGAGTGGGAAATGCTAAATGTGCTGTCGGAAAAGTATGAGTCAATTCAGGACAGGACATGGTCTTTGATGCCAAGGGAAGAAAGAATCTTTAGTAGTAGGCAGTGGTCGACTGTGTCAAAGGCAGAGGATAGGTCGAGAAGGAGGAGGATGGAGAACTGTCTGTTAGCTTATCTGTGAGTAAGTCATTAGTAATTTTGGTCAGGTCAGTTTCTGTGGAGTGGTGGGGGTGGAAGTCAGATTGGAGGTTGTCAAGGAGAGAGTTAGATGAGAGGTGGGAGGAAAGTTGAGCATGGACATGCTGCTCAAGGAGTTTGGAAACAAACGGGAGCAATGATATGGGGCGATAGCTGGGCATAGAAGTTGAGTCAAGGTTAGTTTTTTTAAGGATGGGTGTGATGGTGGCATGTTTGAAGGCAGAGGGGAAGGTACCAGAAGATAGCGATAGGTTGAAGAGATGGGTTAGGGCTGGAATGAGCGTGTTAGTGAGGTTGGGGAGCAGGTGGGATGGGATGGGGTCAAGTGCACAGGTAGTGAGGTGTGATTTGGAAAGGAGGTGAGTAAGCTCTCCTTCAGTGATGTTGGAGAGGGAGGTTATTAGGGAAGGGCAGAGGTCTGGTATATGGAGTGGTTGGGGTGGTGGAACAGTAAAGGTTTGCCTTGTTTGGTCGATCTTATTTTTTAAGTAGGTGGCAAAGTCCTCAGCAGAGATGAGGGGAGTTGGAGGTGGCAGTGGTGGGCGGAGGAGAGAGTTGAATGTGCTAAACAGTTGTTTTTTCTTGTAGGACAATGAAGATGCAAGGTTTGTGAAATAGGTCTGTTTAGCAGAGGTGAGGGCTAATTTGAAGGCAAGTGTAGCTTGTTTGAAAGCAGTGAAGTCGTCTGGCAAGCGTGTTTTCTTCCAACGCAGCTCCGCGACACTGGATGCTTGTCGAAGTTTTTGGTGACATTATTTTGCCAGGGTTGCCTATTGATTTGTCATACTTTGCCATGCACGAGAGGGGCGACTGAGTCTATGGCTGATGTGAAGGTGGTGTTGTAGAAAGTGATGGCGCTGTCCGTGTCGAGTGAAGATATGGAGGACAGAGGTAGAAGAGAGTCTGAGAGTCTGTGAATGTCTAGGTGTGCGAGGTTTCTGCGAGGATGTGCTAGTGGCTGGACATGGGGGGTGGGTGAGGAGGACAAGGATGAGAAGGTGAGTAGATGGTGGTCAGATAGGGGGAATGGAGAGGTTGTGAGATTAGATAGGGAACAGAGGCTGGTGAAGATGAGGTCTAGTGTATGTCCGTCTGTGTGGGTGGCTGTGGAGGACCACTGAGTAAGTTCAAAGTATGTGGTAAGGGACAGGAGTTTGGAGGCTGCTGGCTGGCGGGTGTCAGTAGGGATATTAAAGTCACTCATGATGATGGTGGGGATGTCAGTAGAGAGAAAGTGAAGAAGCTAGGTGAAGAATTGGTCAATGAAGGCAGTGGCTGAGACTGGTGGTGACAGCTATTTGGAGATTAGAGGGAGAGTAGATACGGACTGAGTGAACCTTGAAAGAAGGGAGGATAAGTGAGGGTGGGGGTTGGATAGGGTTGAAGGAGCAGTTTTTAGAAAGAAGGAAACCCACTCCTCCGCCATGTCTGTTGCCAGAGCGAGGAGTGTGGGTAAATTGGAGGCCACCGTAACTCAGTGCAGCAAGGGAGACCGTGTCAGGGAGCGTCAGCCAGGTCTCAGTGAGGGCCAGGAAGGAAAGGTTGCGGGAAGTAAAGAGATTGTGGATCACGTGGAGTTTGTTGCAGATGGAGCGGGAATTCCAAATTGCTCCAGAGAGAGGAAGCAGGGGGGTGGGGGTCAGTGGCACAGATTTTAAGTGTGAGGGATTGCAGTAGTTTCTCTTAGGGCTCATACCAACTTGCTAAAAATACGGACGAGTGCAATCCAATAAAAAATCGGATTGCACTCAGACCAATGTTATTCAAGAGATGACATCTCATTTGCGATTTTTTTTCTCATACGAATTCGAACTGAGAAAAAAATCGCAGCATGCGGCGATTTGCTGCGTATCTCGGATGAGACTTGCCAATGGAAGTCAATGGATGCGAGAAAAAATCGCACAGCACTCGTACCATGCGAGTGCTGTACAATTTTTACTCACCGGTATCCTTTGGAAAGTCGGCAATTCATAAGCGGCTATACAGTAAAATCACACTGACCTGTTATAATATACAGTTATATAAAAAAGTTTGGGCACCCCTATTAA
>VIAB01047582.1:0-11434 GCA_009801035.1 Oophaga pumilio | reverse complement strand
GTTCGCCTCAGGCAGCAGAGAGGCTAGGTTCACCCCTGGTCACATATACGACAGGTTCCACCCAAACTAAATTCTAGTTCCTACATATGTAAGGGGGTGAAGGAGTATTAATGTTTCACCCCGCCATTTAAGTGTACTTAATGTTTCCTATGTAAATAATCGTGTAGTTATAAACATTCAGTGGTACTACTACATAGTTCTATGTATTAGCGCTCTTCTACTTTTTAGGGAAAGTTAAGTGCTATCTTCTGGGGACACTAGAAGAGGGTACCTTAGTCTATAGTTTTCATATACCAGGTAAGTGTAGTTCTGTTGTGGGCAGCTAGATGGGGGCATACTAGTGGGCCTTAGTAGGTATAGCTTATAGGAAGTTCACATATGGTTAAGTTTAGGAGGAGCTGCCGAGTAGTAAGGAGAAGTTTTTAGTTAGATTAGCTCAGACAAGGCCAGAGTGCCCAAGTGTCCACAAGGGCTTAGCCCCGGACAACCGACAGCTATGCAACGTTTAAGTACAGCAACACACGTTACCCACGGCCGCTGCATAGTCTCACAGTGGGCCTGTACAGAGGAGAAAGATGTGGCGTCTTACCGCCTGGGTCAATGCTTTTAGGGCAGAAGTTGGCTAGACCAAGGAAGTGAAGGGAGCTGGAGTTTCGACGAGTTCATTACAGACTTATGCTTCATCGGGGGCCACCAAATGTAGTGATTGAGGAATTCAGTTCTGGGGTGAAGCAGGCTGAAGGAAATGTCATGATAGCGAGGTCAAGCCTGGAAGGAACTGGGGAGCAGTCTAGGACAGTCTTGTCTGGGTGTGTACTGCGCAGAAGTGACAGCAAAGCAGGGAAAGATAAGGAAATGGACGAAGCACCTGTTGTGCCAACTGTGGATGTAATAACGTGTGAAGAGTTAAGTAAAGAGTATGTTCAAGTTATTCTGGACTGTGTCTCCATTACTGGGGGTCGCCTGAAAGAGGGACCGTCGTAGCCTCGGAGGTGCCCAGGACGAGTGGAATCTGGAGGTGCAGGTATGCCAGAGAGAAGAGTACAGTTTCATGTAGGCGAAGGACTGGACACGGATGTTGCAGTAATCCAGGTCACGACTACAGTCCTGTCCCTTTCTTACACATACACAACATGTCCATCCACTAGGGACAATGTAAGGGGGTGGAGATAAACTGGGAGCAGAAGGGCGATCAGCACCATATTTGTTTCATATGTTCACATACGAAAACTTATCACCATGTTTTTCTTTCTGCACATCACCTCTAATTACACAGAGGTTTTTCCACACCTCAGCCTGATCTAAAAAGCCAGCATCATTTAAATATTCTTTTTTCCTTCAATAAACTTCCAGAAACCCTCATTAAGTCTGCCACCCAACTTTCCTTAGACAGATTTTCTGCTGATCTGCACCATGCTAAAGCTGCATGCAACAATCTCTCATCTTCCAACTTCCCATTCTTTTCTTTGATAACTCCCCGCCATTCTAACGGCTGTAATCTGCCCTTCTCTGGGAAGCAACATGCTTTTATCAATTCTCTCATATTCTGTACATACTTTTTCCCTCTCTCGTAGACACTATCATGCTGCAGTCTATTCTGCCATCCTCACATTTGCCCCCCTCCCTTTCAGAACTGCAAAAACTTTTCCATTATCTGCTGCCTTTAGACAAACAAAAAGAGAATGAGTGTTCTCCAGTCACCAGAAATCCCAGCCCAAGTCTGTGCACAGCGCAGAGGTTCAGAGATGTGTCTGTCTTTCTTCTTGCGCACGTGGTTTGACCACCCTCTGCCTCCCCTTTCGGAACCACATTGAGAATCTGGGAGCACACAGAACCCGCGCTCACCAGGTCACACACTACCTCCCCTTTCCTTGCTTACTGTCACAGATGGGACGGCTAATTCCAGAAGAGGGACACCACTCTCAGACACACATGGATGGATGGACAAACACAAAAACTGACCATCCTAATTTCCATCTCAGACCTTGTGCGCAGAGCTAGAGTTCAAAGAGGTGTCTGCTCGTTTCCTGTGTCCTCGCGGTACAACCACGCTATGCTCCGCACTCGAGACTCTAAGAGCACACAAAACCTTGCGCTCAACTTACTACAGATCACCTCCACTCTCCCCCTGCTTGCTACTACACAGGCAGAGAACTCAGATAGCCCAGAAAAGTGCTGATACACTCAAGACACGAGACACGTACATACAACAGGTTACAGGCAATCAACCACAGTTTAAGTTCCTCACAGCCAGTAGCCGTGGGTTCTTTAGGGCCACCCGGGGTACATATCCCACAACCTACCGTTTCAGGGTGTCATGGTTTGATTCTGGTTGGTAAGCGGAGGTTAATCCAGGCAGCCTCTCTTTGACTTTTCTGAGGCTTTTTATAGCCTCTTTGTGTGGCCATACGTTGTCGGTTATACTTTGGGCCTCGGCTGAGTGTGTCGACCACGTTGTGCCTGTGCCTTGTGCCTGTGTTCTGATTTGTCTGGTTCTGACCCGGTTTGTCCCCTGGTGTGTTTTGGCTCTATGACTTGGTACTGTTTATCTGCTATGGTTTTCTGACTTAAGCTCTGTCCCTGACATTCCCTGTGAGTCTGCTCCCTTTGTACTGCATTACTTCTCCTGGCTACTGACCTCGGCTTGTCCCTGTCCTGTCTAAATCTCCACGCCCCGCGATTCCCTGGTGTCCGGTTACCCTCTACTCCCCTTCTGCCAGGGGGGTCTCAGACTCGTTCCACCTGCCTTCACGGGCTGAGCGCGCTAGGCTCTGCCCCTTCTCCCCTGACCTGCAGTCACGTGTCGCAGGTCCAGTCAGCACATTCCACTCCTGGCATCCAGCTTCCTCCAGCGCTGCTGCACCGCTCCTGACTCTTCTGAGTGGGCGAGTGCTGCCGTGCCAAGGGAATTAAGACTCCTATCCGCTGCGGTCCGGACTGTTTTCCCCAGCTGGTGAGTGCCTGTCTAACACTCACTGTTACACAGGGGACACAAACACACTGGCAAACACGAGTACAGAACTACAAAGAATGGCTAGAGTAACACAGGCAAGTACTACAGATTCACAAGGAAATCAGTAGACTTACCGTGTTCTCATGGAGGTGATCAGTCTCTGAGTCGAGCCACCCTGGAGGCTCCCCCTCAATCCACGCCGGGTGTTGATGTCTAGTGAGCGTACCCTCTCAATGGCACTACATTGGGCGCCAAGAATGTTGGGGTGATGTCTTAGAGGGTGATCTTTTATGATTGCCTGTTCCTGACCTAAATATGAGCTGAGTGCATGCTTAAAGGAAAGAATGTATCGGATACACCGAGTCAGATACGTTCTCCTCTCTCAGCAAAAGTTGGCACACAACTGAACTTTATTCTTAAAATAAAGAATCTTGCAACAGATGGGAAAAGGGCGTCACACAATTTTCTAAACAACCAGTTTCAGTCTACGATAGGTCGATGTCAACTCCACTCCATATATGATCTTCAGTGTGTCTTAACTTTCACATTTCAAAGATTCCTTCCAGGGTGTTGTTCCAGTACACAGATGCCATCTTTGTCACATGATATCTGAACTGATTATATAAGGTTTAATAATTGATTTTATTAGCCATTCTGTCCTTAGCACTTGCAGATGTTGTACTTGGTGAGAATTGAACCCACGACCTCATCTCAACTGTACTAACCACTGAGCCACCGTGCATGTTGATACATGTTCAGATACCAATAGTCCAGATTGGATAGTGTCAGGCTGTGCAAGCACAGCTCCCCTAACTTGAACCCAGGACCAAGGCTGGTGTTGTGCAGGTAGGATACAACTTCATATACGTCTTATGCAATTGCAGATGGGTACAGCCAACCTAGTTACTATGGAATAGTCCTCCAGGAAGAGTTCCAGCAGAGCGTGATAAAGATGTGAAGATCCAGGTATCTGGTGCTCCTAAGGACAAAAATGTATAATTCACTAAGATTGAAAAAGAAAAATTTAGGCTGGGTATAGCTGAAATGCATTGTATTTTAAATAAAAAAAATATGTTCATCCATCCCGTTGAATTATCCATTTTTGCCCTTAGGAGCACTGGTTACCTGGATCTTCACATGCTGGTCTGGGATGAGAGTATAAAGGTTCAAAAACAATCTGCCCACAGATGGGGATTACATGCTTTGATTTTCTATGTTGTGATCTTCATTAGCTGTAAAACTGCAATGATTCATGTCTGCATTCAACAGCTTAGTAATTAAATATTGCCTTATATATAAATTGGTTCAGATGCTAGCGTTTAATAAGCAATGTCCCATCAAAGTGATGTGGGTGAAGTAAAAGTGCCGACCTGAAAGAACGGGAGGAAATTTCTCTGTGTCATGTTTATCAGAAGTGCTGTCATTAGCAGAGCTTTGCTACCAAACATTAGCCTCATGCCTTAATAATAGAGTATCAGGTGTAATATTTTACGTATGCTACTCAGACCTGTTCCTTTGGTGACATTCATGCAGACCTGGCATGGCAGGACAATAGTATTTTCATATAATACTTGAATTAAATTGATGGGGACAATTTAAAAAGAAAGAAACTGTAATTAAGACTTGAAAGGTCAACTCGTCCTGGAAAATGACAGAAAAGGAATTATTATCCAGTAGAATGATGAACAGACTCATTGCCTCGGAGAAGAACGAGACACTGAGAAACTAATGCCTTGCTTTAAACTCATATGGAAAAAGTGCTGCCCATAAAATTTTTGATTGCTAGGATTAATACCATTTTAGCCCAAGATATCAAAGACTTTGATATATGCTTGAAGCAGACGAGAGCAATTTGTTATTTGACGTCTAAAAGGCAGGATTTTCAAGAAGACTTTTCAGTTAATCTGGAACCAAAATTAATAGTGATGAGAGGGAGATTAGGAGGGCACTTGTAATTAACACTACTCCAACAAGCCAAATTGTAGGGAGGTGGAAAAACCAGACCAATTACCTCTGCCTGGAACACGTGTGCTCATTAAAAATTAAAGGGGGGGAGAGACAGCAAAAAGTCTGCTTTGCACCCCAGAAATGTGTTAATTTGATTAATTACTTTTCATCTTCTTGTTTGTAACATTTTAACCTCTTGGTTACCTAAGCAGAAAATCCAGACTCAGTCTTGAACATGATTATCCAAAGCTATTTTCTAAATTGCACAATGAAAAGTTAGAAAATATATAATATTCACCTCTTCATAGGGAATTTCCCCATTGAGTTATTCTGAATATACGCATTGTTAGGGTAAATGGAAGTCATAAAGAAAGGGCCATGGCTTAGAACTCCATTTATGGTCCAGGGTGCATGCACATGCCATGATCAGCCCAGTTTCTTTTTAAAGGTGTGGACCTTATCGAAGACCCTTTTATGATTTATCTGTACAAAGGGATCATTCTAGCATCATCAGGGGGCAGTTATTTTATGATTAACTTAACCTGTGCCTTTAAGAAATACAGACACATTTACGCAAAGTTCAACCTATTCCTATACAGATGTAGAGGGGAAAAAAAAATAGTTGTTACAGAAAAAGGTCTGGGTGGGCACACGGGCATCAGTGCAGCAGGTGGGTGTTGCATGATAACAGAGTTACTGGAGACCAATTAAAAGTCTTAAAGGGGTCCCGGAAGCACCAAGTGGTTAGAAAATATCCTGGAAACTGTAGGCGGACACGTAGAGGCAAACTGAAAGTCTTAGGCTATGTGCACACGTTGCGGATTCTGCTGCGGATCCGCAGCGGATTTTCCACTGCAGATCTGCAGCAGAACTACAAGTGATGTACAGTAGCATTAGATGCAATGTTAAAAAAAAAACGCAGTGCACATGCTGCGGATTTTTCCACGCGGATTTGGTGCGGATTTAAATCCGCAGCATGTCACTTCTTTTGTGCAGTTCCGCAGCGTTGTCAGACCTGCTCTAAATAGAAATCCGCAGGTCTGAAACCGCTGGGGAAATCCGCACAAAAACCGCGGCAAATCCGCATCAAATCCGCAGTAAATCCGCAGGTAAAAAGCAGGTCATTTTACCTGCGGATTTACCAAAATCTGCACGGAAAATTCCTCAGCAGATTCCGCAACGTCTGCACCTAGCCTTAAAGGGTTCCCGGAAACCACAAATGGACAGAAGACATCCTGCAAGCCACAGGTGGACACGAAGACAGCTGGATTATTGGAAGCCACAGACAAACAGGTAAAGTTATGAAGAACACTGACAGGTAGCAGTGTTATGATTTGGTAGCAGAGGAGGACAGCAGCAAAAATAGACCATGCAACCAGACACCCAGAGAGGTTGGTAACTAGCGGATTGCAGACCCCTAAACTGACAGCACTATGGTGCGCTAGACGCCTCGACACAGCCAGAGAGCTAACTAAGCCTAAAGAGAGAAAGGGGAAGGCTAACTGCCCCGGAATAGAGCCCCAAAGGAATAGGTAGCCCCCAAACTTATATTGGCGGTGAGACAAGATGAGATACAAAATAGAGTAAGCAAATGCTGGGGCCCAAACTGTCTAGATAGAACAGTACAGGAAATAATACTGTCTGCAATCCAGCAAAAACTCTAAGAAAAATTCCAACACGTCTGATATAGAAAAATACTGAGACCACACGATCTCGCCCCTGCTAGATCAGAACTCTGAGGTGAACTGGTAGCAAACCAGCAGACACTGAAATAACAGGGAACTGGAAATACATAAACAGTGGCAAATGAGAAACAGAGTCCAGCACGGGCCTCCGCAGAGGAACCTGGCTGTACTAACTCAAGAAGGGCAGAAAACTGAGATAGACAAAAACAAAAGCCACAGAAATAAACAGCAAATCACTTATCTGAAAGTTGCAGGACAAAGCAGGAAGCAAGCTGACTTCCAAATGGGACCAGGAAGAAATCACCGGATCATGGGAAGGTTGCTCACTTATATCTCCCCAGTCAGTAACACCTGACTGCCAATCATCGCCCCCAGCTGATAGAATTGTGTTAGCCAAAGCAGCTTCATTACTATCAGCAGCCACCAGGGGGAGCCCAAACTCAGAAGTCAGATCCAGAGCGTTCACAACAAGCAGGATTACTGGATTCTGAAGACAAGTGAAGTCTTGAAGACCACTGACAGGCAGCATGTTTTTACTGGAATCTACAGACAAGTGAAGACCTGAAAACCACTGACAAGCAGCAGGGTCGGTGGAAGTAACTCAGGGCCTGGAAACAACAAGAAACCAGTAGACGGCCTTGAGCCTGTGAACAGCAACTGTACACAAACTAAAAGAGTTACTAGAAAGTCTTAATGCAATACTAAGACACAGGTATGTGTCTTAGGAGGCCTTATATTGACCTAGGAAATACAACACATTGGAGCATGCCGGACGACTTGCAAAGCCCAACATAAAGCACAAGAAAATCCAACCAACCGGTGTTAGGGGGGTCAGGGCTTAGCCCTTTAAATGTTTATGCTGCTATGTACATTTACCTGTATATAATAATAGTTTTTTGCCGTATCACGTATTTTCGTATCTGTTGTATTATTGCTATATTATTCTGTGTGTAAGATAGAGATAGTGCAGTTAGGAAAAGAGCCACTAGATGGGGCACTGAGTACACTGCGTAGTAAGGTATAGATATAGTACATCTAGGAGTTAACAGTAGGAGGGATAGCTGAGGAATAAGGTAGTGAGACTTCCGGTTTGTAGTCAGTCAGGGGGTAGACCCCTGTGGTGCTCAGGCGGCCTATGGCCTGAGCTGCTGAGCTATTCCACAACATTCTAAGTAGAAGCCCAGCCATCCATGGAAAGGAGAAAAGTACAGAGAAACGAAGAGAAGAGTAAAGTGCATGGTATCCGCAGCAACGTAGTGAAGAAGTCAGTGAAGAAGTTACTGATGAAGTTTGGGTGCTGAAGTAATAGAGTGGGCCACCAGCGAGTGCTGGGCAGGATAACCGTAAAGGGGTGGACGACTCAGTATATAGTGTTTCCGTGACTGGTCTGAAGTCGGTTCAAGGTAGATACATTGAAGTGGCGTTTTCAACGGGCTCCTCGTCCCGTTATATCTTTGTGACCTATTCCTGTGAAGTAGAAGAAGTAGGGAAAGACAAAGAAAATGCATTGCTGGTACTGTGACAAGTGTGCTGGAAGTGTTATGGATGTGCTGTGTTTTGAAGAGAATAAATCCGTTATGTTTAAAGTTGCTTTGGCCTCTGTCTCCAGTCTTTAGAGTGGAAAGAAGAACGTGGGACATGGCAGGAAAGAAGCAGCGGCCGGCACAGTGAGTATGTATTGTGCTGACATGATCACCACCCGGCCGGTGTACTATACCGGGACAGGTGCGTGATAATAGTGCTGTTGTTAATTTCCCCAAATGAGTGAGAAAAAACTTCCAGTCTCTGAATATAAAGAATTAAATCCCTGGAGAGACAAGCTATCGCTAACAACCTGTAATATATCCTTCTAGAAAGATAGAAATTGCCCACTATAACATCCTGTAGGTTTAACAGTTTCACTGCTCTTACCATAAAGATTCCTGTCTGAGATAATAGTGAAACCTTCCTTTTTAAACTGACAGCAGATACTATACAGGCTAATAGAGCATGAAATGGATATTTACTGCTGCTGATAATATAGACACACTGTCTATAATGGTCCAAAACAATAATTTCTTATCTTTAGATGCAAAGACTCACTACAAATGACATTCAGATTGACAGGAGTATCTTTAGGTTGGTACACAGACGAGAGGAAAAGAAATGAAGCACTCACCCGGTCCTTGACGTTAAATTTCTTTAAACCATATTAGAATGGCATCCACATCTTAATAAAGTGCAATGTGCGGTGTGCAGGTGGCAGGGGGGTAAGCAGGTGAACAAGCCTCTCAAAACTATAGGATTATCTTTACATTATGTTGAAATAATATTTTATCCTGATATATGATCAGTTGTAGAAAGTGTGTGAAGCATGGAGTTTGTGAAGAACGGGTGTACAACAGATATCTGCACATAAGATGCCTTCAAAGAAGCTATGGTTAGTAAGGCGAAACTACCACATTTAGCAGAATGCTGGCAACGTCACTCTGATAATGCTGGCCAATTAAAGTGTATTTATCGGGATGCATGATACTTATATTGTGGGGGGATAAGGTCAAGTTTTTGAGGGATTGGTGGTGTGATCCTGTGCAGGCATAACCACCTTCTCCTCAGTATTGATAATTACCTCAAGGGGTAAGAAAATTGTAGGGCAAGAAGTATACTATGCTTTTATTCCTTCATGGATCATGCGACATTCTTGCTATAAGCCCCCATCTGCATATCCTTAAGCAGAACTATTATGCAGTCCTTTGACTTTAAATAGAGCCTCTAACACAGTACATGTCTTTCTTTTCCATAGGCAGCATGTTATAAAGCAGGGAAAATGAGTAGACATATGCACAAAAGTTTGTGGAATAAAATTCAGTATAATTTGTAAAATTGAGCAAATCAATTCATAGGATCTTGGTCCAGCAGCTCAATCAGTACAGTAGTCTGTGGCTGCTCGCTACCCTCTTTCAGAGCCGAATGTGGCTCTTAAGGCAAAAAAGGTTGGGGACTATTGCCATAATGCATCTAAAATATAAAACATTCTTCACAAATAGTATCCATTACTCTATTTCCTACCATTTTGTGTGTACAACTCCCAAGTAGGTTTATGTGTATGCGTGATTACAGATAACTAAAAAACCATATGTGGCCGTCTTACCTTGCATGCTACTTTCAGTCTCTTAGGTTAGTGAGAGAAATTAGTATGCAGCTCTATTATTTACCAGGATGTAGTGAAAGATTGAATTTTAAGCAATCACTGAACAGCTAAAATAGAAACAATAGTGAAATCCAAGCCTGGATATAGTTAATTGTCTATCATATTTCAGGACTTTAAAGTTTTGTGTTGATATTCTGCATGAAACTAATAATTCATCGGTAGGGCTAATAATGCATCAAAGCTAATTCGTCACTTTACAGACCCATCTCCACCCAAGTGCCACTTGTGCATACTTGTCTGCAATTAAATATCAACCTTTCTCCTTGGCCTGTCATTCGATCACTGTATGGGGTGAGGGACATCTTTTAGTACCTATTGACAAGGTCCTGGTTACATCATCCAGAAGAGTGGCGCTTCTCATCAGATGACTCATTATTGGGAATGAGGGCAGACTGCGTCCATTAGAAGCAGCTCCCAAACAAGAAAAGATTACGTCAAGGTGCCTGAATTCAGCCCTCTTTTTCTTTCTTAAGATAAAGGACCCCATTGATGTAACCCTGTTCACAAAAGGGAGTCTTGTCAAGCAGGAACAATGGCAGAACACTTTAAGAGCCTAGCCTGGCTATACAGTTCTTTGAAGTTAAGGAAGAGAAAAAAAAATCTTATCCATTGATGCAAATCTTCAGTATATCATTATTTTTGAGGATTTTTCTCCCTTTTCCTCCTTCAGTAGCAATCACATCAGCTCCTAAAGTACTCAGTGAAATCCGATCTTTCCATTAAAATTAACCTCTGACCCAGGAGCTGAATCTTCCCAGATCAGCCATGTTTATACACTGACTACTTCACAGTGTCCGATGAGCAGCTAAAAATGTGCGAGTGTAAATTAACTTGTAAGATATTAAAATGTAATAACCATATTATATAATTAGATATTAAAAATTTATGGGAGTGGGAGAAGCTGAAAATCTTCAGTATAACTTGTATTTTACCTATCGAAATCTCAGCAATTTCTGGAGTCAACAGGTCCTAATCAGTGATTGTCAAGCTGATAAGTTCAGTAGTCAAATTTTGTAATAATTTGGAGATCTGAAGTCAAAGTTCAGGCACTGGCGACTTCTGCTACAGTGGTCTCTGGTGTGGGCGCCAATAAGGTGCTCTCCCCACTTCCTCCCTGCATAGTCATCGATATGTTCACATGGTTCCTAGTGATAACTGTGCAGGGAGGAAGTGGGGGGGAGCATATTATTGGCGCGCACACCGGAGGTCACAGTGACTCGCCTGCGCAGAAGATCCCTAAGTGCAGTGCCCACAAAAGGGAGGATGAGGTATGTATTTCTGAGGGAGTGCAGGGCGCAAGCGCTGGATTCGGGGCCATAACTGACGCTGAAGGGAAGGGGTAGTATTATAATGAGGACAGGAGGCAGGGAATTCTTACAGCATCGCAAACCCCGAAGCCTGGAAGAAATAATTAACATAAAGAAAGAATATAAGGTTTATCAACAACAAGACCATTAATATGAGGTAAACAGGATGGACTAGTGTAACATTTCTATTAACTGTATGCCCGTATTAATAGGTCATACACGTCCTAGGGGGGTGACAGATTCCCTTTAAAGAGGCCTACATACTTTGTGGCATGGATTTAATTGCAAATACATATTAAAAAAATCAGGATGTGTAGATTTGCTTTATTTTAGGGGTTAGATGTGAGCCGCC
>VIAB01047567.1:6608-18289 GCA_009801035.1 Oophaga pumilio | reverse complement strand
CTTATGAATCTGACCGACCTGTTTCGCTCAACTCTAGTTATCACCTAGATATCAATAAAGATGTATTGCATTAATTAATATCCTCAAATTAACTGAACTTTTCTGTCGATCTTGTTCTGTTTTTTACTATATGAAGGCAGGAAAGTTACTCTAGATTCTTTCTGGCCTTTGTTCAGTGGCATCCTTCTTTTCAGAGGTTCACAAAATTATGGTCGACAGCACTTTTATGTAGGCCTAAAAAGATTGACACCACTGGATCATAGGCCAGACAGGGTCCACAGTGCCTCCATTTGCCTCATTATAAGGAATATTCTGCCAGGAGTTCCATCTGAATCAAATATTTCAGAGATTTACATGCAAATTGTCTCTTCAGAGAGGAAGAGAACTAGTGCCACCTATTGGAAGTAGCAATCCTAACGTCAATGTCGACCCTTTAACGAGCGTTGTAACATGACTTTGGATAAAAGCCAAACCAGAATCTCAATTTGCAGACACTGTGTTTCGAGTTACTCCTCCTCGTCAGTGCAAAGTGTGAGATCTGGTTTGGCTGTGTGAGAGGTGTCTTACCGGGATCGAATAAGTACCCTTTCTCCTTGCCGAGATTGACATGCTAAGCATGCTGAAATGAGGAGGCTTAAAGCCACATTGCTCCTCTAGGAAATATGCAAATTGTTTCTTTACAGAGGAAGAGGACTAGAACTCTAGTGCCACCTATTGGAATTAGCAATCCTAAAAGTCAATGATGACCCTTTAACGAGCCTTGTCACATAACTTAGGATAAAGGCCAAACTGATCCTGGTCAGATGCCTCTCACACAGCAAAATCAGATCTCACACTTTGCACTGATTAGGGGCAGTACCCTGAAACACAGTGTCTGCAAATTGAGATTCTGGTTTGGCTTTTATCCCAAGTCATGTGGCAAGGCTAGTTAAAAGGGTCAACATTGACTTTTAGGATTGCTACTTCCAATAGGTGGCACTAGACTTCTCGCCCTCTTCCTCTCTGAAGAGACAATTTTCATATTTCCCAGAGAAGCATTGCGGATTTAAGTCTCCTCGTCTCGGCATGCTTAACAGAGATTTGCATGGAAACCTGGTGTAAGCGCTCAGGGTAGAGGCTGAATTAAAAAATCAAAAGCAGGTGAAGAATTGGTCTCATTTCTTTTTTATGCCATTCCTCGTTCAGTATATGTGATTAGATGACATTATTCTTCGGGTCGGTGTGATTACAGTGATACCAGATTTATATTGGGTTTTTAAGTTTGGCTACAGTCACACACTAAAAGATGCTTTCTTTTGCAAAAACAAGTTTTTGCATCACCATATTTTGAGAACTATAATTTTTTCCATATTTTGGCTGACATTTATGTGATGTCTTTTTTTTTAATGTTTTTATTGGTACCATTCGGGCACATGCTATTTTTTGATCTCTTCCTATTCTGATTTTTGGGAGGCAGAAACAACAAACACCAGCAATTCAGGAATTTTTTTTTCTATGCCATTCCATGTGTGGTAAAATTGATAAGGCAACTTTTTTCCGGTCAGTACAAAATTACAGCGATACCACATTTATATAATTGGTTTGGTGTTTTGACGCTTTTATAGAAAAAATAATTGTTTTTGCATCTCTTTATTCTCAGAGCTATAATTTATTTATTTTTCTGCTGATGGAGCTGTATCGCAGCTTGTTTTTTGCGGGAAAAGATGATATTTTCAGCTATACCATTTTTATTTACATTTTTTTTTTAATCACATTTTAGTCCACTTTTTGTTAGGCGTTATGATGAAAAACATAATTTTTTGCCTGCTTTCTCTTTTTTCTTTTTTATGGTGTTCACTGAAAGGGTTAACTGATGGGAAAGTTTTATAGGTCAGGTCATTCCAGATGCGGTGATACCAAATATGTTTTTTTTTTCATAAAAATATTTATTTATGAGTACAAAATATATTTTATTTTTTTATTATTATCTTGTGATTTTTTTTTATATTTTTACAATTTTTTTTAGTTTTTATTATCTTCATGGGACTTTCACTTTCTGCAGCAGCATTGCAATGCATTAGAACTGTCAGCCCTGTAGAGATAAGTTAGTTAGATTTTGCCTGAAGAAGCCACGGATGTAGCTGGCGATACACGTGGGGTCTGCTCCTCCACAAATTTTCTACTGGCGAAAATGGCTCCAAATAGGAATTTTACATCTTAATACCCTAATACCAGCAGGTTTGAACCTTGATATTTTTTCACAAATATTTTATATGCTAGCAATGATTTCTTGCTCTTTATAGCTTTTCCATTTTTTTGTTTCTTATTCTCCCTTATGTATTTTCTTTTGGGATAATCACTTTACGCGTTAAACCTTCTGGTAGTCCACAACCAGCTGCGTTTTTTTGTATTGCAGTCACAGCTGCTATCCATTAAATACTGACATGGTGTTGTGAATAGGGCTATTTAGCCTTTTACTGTCTTCATATTGTATGTCTTCATATTGTGCACCGATTGGAGTGCAGAAAGGGCTCCCTTCCTCTATAAGCACCCTTCCTCTATAAGCCATCTAAATGCTATTGTGGCACCCCAGGAGTCCGGTTGCCACAGTGACATTGCCTCCCTCACAGGGAGAAATGTCATGCCTGGAAGCAAGGAGGGGTCCCCTTACCAGGTGTCAGTAGGAGAGAAGTTGAGCAGAACCTAGGGAATGGAGCTGTGATTAAACTTTCCCGAGAGCTGAGCGCTAGGGACCGGATACCAGAGTCTGTGGTTGTGCGGGTACTGAAGTCCTGGCAGCTAAATCTGGAGGGCAGGGGACTGCAAGTCTCCTGGCCCGATCTAATACCCGGTGGCACAGCAGCATACCAGAGCCTGGAGCCGACACAAAGGGGCGGCACCTGTGATAGGCTCGAACTGCCTGCCATGTGGGACAAGGTTTGTTTTTAAAAAAAGAGAGAGACAGTTAGCAGCAGGAGGGTAAGCTGTCAGGCAGCAAGGAAAAAAAGGGAGGACAGTGCAGAAGGAAGGGCTCTGTATCTACCTGGCCAGGTGTATCTAAAATTGCTTCCAGGCTGCCTGGCTCTCCATCACAATCTGTTACTAGTGCCCCAGTCTGTACTATCAACCATCAAGTAAAGGAAAAGAAAACTACAGTCCTTGTGTCCTCCAGTGATCTCTTGCACCCTGAGTCCTTGCACCACAAGGTGCACAAAGCCTGACATAAGCAAAACCGGTAGCCCTGGGGCGCCGCTCCACCTATGGGGAGCAGAACCATCCCAGCTGCGTCACCATCAGCCCCAGCGGTTACCTTTAGCAGTGTTAGCCATCTGTTTACCACCACCACAGGTGGCGTCACATTAAATCCCATATACATATTCCCCATTTTACGGCACAGCCAGGGCCACGGAGTTAGGTCATGGCCCTGTGACCTCCCCAAAGAACTGTCCGACCCAGTTCCGAGTACCCCACGGCCCGGATGGGCATGTAATTTTGGCGTCACGAACAGGATCAACCAGGTAGCCCGGTATTACCGGGTACTGTGTGCCATAGACTTTATTAAACTGTATAATAGCTGCGATTACTGTGCCACACGGCATGCAGAAAGCAGGAGGCCCCGGCTTGAAAACCCCTGGGAGCTCAATCCATCCCGCCTGCAGAGCAGCCGCTTTCTATGGTAACGATAGCCAGAGCCTGGCTGAAGGTCACTTGGAGGGAAGGAGATGTGTAGGGGACTATGCCCTAAACTGCAAGATAGACAAAAAGGACCAGCACATCTAAGCTAGTGTGAATAGGCACCAACCAAAGAAAGCATATAAGTCAAAAAGATTAAGGTTTGCACCATAACTTACCAAGAATGATTACTAGAGCATAGGAACTGCATTGCTGCCATAGAAAATGGGAAAAAGCACTATATAATGTATATATGAAATATGCATCTGCAAAAATTGCCATGAAAAAAAGGAAGGTTCTTAGCACATACATTGGCCAATATATGTGTACCCAATTACCATGTCAAGATGTCCTTCGTAAATTGGGTCCCTGTCCTGTAATGTCACCGCTCTTGGCAAAAAAGCCTACAATTTATGGGGCAGGAATGGACCAGCTAATATGCTTAAAATCACCTGTGGTTAATGGGAGTGCACATGTCCAAAAAGCTTTAATACAAATAGACAAATAGAAGGACCAGCACATCTAAGCTAGTGTGAATAGGCGCCAACCAAAGAAAGCATATATGTCAAAATGATTAAGGTTTGCATCATATCTTACCAAGAATGATTACTCTAGAGCATAGGAACTGCATTGCTGCCATAGAAAATGGGAAAAAGCGCTATAGAGTGTATATATGAAATATGCATCTGCAAAAATTGCCATGAAAAAAGGAAGGTTCTTAGCGCATAGATTGGCCAATATATGTGTGCCCAATTACCAGTCAAGGTGTCCTTCGTAAATTGGGTCCCTGTCCTGTAATGTCACCTCTCTTAGGCATAAAAGCCTACAATTTATGGGGCAGGAATGGACCAGCTAATTTGCTTAAAATCACCTGTGGCTGATGTGCTTTTTTCATGGCAATTTTTGCAGATGCATATTTCATATATACACTATATAGCGCTTTTTCCCATTTTCTATGGCAGCAATGCAGTTCCTATGCTCTAGAGTAATCATTCTTGGTAAGTTATTGTGCAAACCTTAATCTTTTTGACTAAACCTGCAAGAGGCGCTGCAGGCCATTAAACAGGTAGACCCCGACAGTGTGCGAGACGAGGACAGATTGCTAACTATGCAGTTTACTGAGGGGCTCCTGTCTACCGCTCACCAGACACAGCTGTGCATTATAGCCCTGCAAAACCCTGACCTGAACATCGCAAGATTTAAAGACCGGGCCATACAGGTGGTGCGCAAACCAACCCCAAGGGGCACTGCACCCCTCCGGCGCCCAGCTATCACATACCACCGGGAAGCTGCGTCCTTTTCCCCGGCACCCGTGAAAGCCGATGCGCAGACCCTAGATAATGACTCCTCTGCAGGCCTACGTCTCCATGTCCTGGAGCTGACCTAATGTGTAGCTGCACTAACCAAAAGAGTGCAGTCCATGCAAGTGTCCCCAAAGGAGAAGATCCAGCTGGCCTCCAGTCCAGATGACGTTCTGTGGCGACAGCAGAGGAGAATCCCACCGACCAGAGGGAGAGACAACGATTGCTATGACCAGGACGGATGGCCCATCTGTCGCCACTGCAGCAAGGCGGGGCACATCGCAAGATTCTGTAATTTAAACAAGCAACCCCTGGGGCAGATGGCCAACCCCCTGGAGTAAGACGACTGGGCCCACAAAGCTGGCGAGACAATTACGTGGGAGGACGGCTGGTCCTGCCCATCGTGCTTGATGGCTTCCCAATGAACGTTTTATTGGACACCGGCTCCCAGGTGACAACAATGCCATATATCCTTTTTAAACGGTATTGGGCTGATTCAGATATTACTCGCAGCCCAGATGAACACTTTAACATCTTTGCCAGCAATGGTCAGCCCTTGCCTCAGGTGGGGTATAAGGAGGTGACCATCAAGGTTGGCCGAGTAGAACTGCAGTCGCAAGGTTTGATTATAGTTGATATTGACAGACAAGAATGCCATCCTATGATTACTCGGCACCAATGTAATAGAGAATTGTATTGGAGAAATTATTGTTTTGTTGCAACAGGTAGTAGAGACCGCCTGTTCCAGCCAGTCCTGCAAAAGGAAATCAGTGCCCTGATGCAGAGACAACAGGTAGAGCTGTCTGGTGGAGAAATCAGCAGTGTCAGAGTAAGCAATCCAGTCCCCACTGCAATACCCCCTAGGAGTGAAATGTTAATTTGGTGTCGGGCAGCAATAGACCTCAGGGGTCAAGATTACCAGGCCCTGATAGAACCCATGTATTCTGATAGTAGACCCACCATCCTGACAGTCAGAGGGGTAGTCGATGTACGCAAGGAGAGGACCAATTCGCATCCTGAATTGTGGGGAGAAAGAGGTCCATTTATGCCAGTATGCCACCCTTGCTAAGCTGTTCACTGTCAGAAACAATGCAATAAAGGCCATGGAACCCTTGCTTCCGTCCGACCAGGTGGAGGTCAATGGCTCTGAGGTGAAGCTGGAGGATTGGTGTAAGAAGCTACACTCGTGTTTACCGGGTGTTTCGAGAATATGAGCAGGTCTTTAGCAAACATCCTCTAGACTTTGGGCAGGTAAAAGGGGTCCAGCACCATATCCCCTCCGGAGATCATCTGCCCATTAAAGGGAGGTACCGGCCTGTATCCCAGCTCACTATCAATGTGCCAAGGGTATATTACGGGAGATGAAGGAGGCTGGGGAAATCAGAGATAGTTGTAGCCCCTTGGCAGCTCTGTTAGTCCTCGTTAGAAAGAAAGATTGTACAATGAGGATGTGTGCTGACTACAGGCAGATTAACCGCATTACACATAAGGACACCTACTCGTTACCCAGAATTGAGGAATCATTAGCTGCACTGAGATCCGCTATCTATTTCTCCACTCACCAGTAGGTATTGGTAGAAGCAGACAGAGAGAAGACAGTGTTTATGACACCAATAGGCCTCTGCGAGTTCAACTGCATGCCATTTGGGCTCTGCAATGCACCGGGAACATTCCAGCGATTAATAGAATGCTGCCTAGGACATAAAAACTTTGAAACCGTTTTGTTGTACCTGGAAGATGTCATCGTCTACTCAAAGATGTACGAAGACCACGTGGGACACCAGACCGAGGTGTTCGAGGCCTTATCCGGTTTCTGCCTGAAAGTAAAGCCATCCAAGTGCCACCTGTTGAAGCCCAAGGTGCAGTACCTAGGTCACGTAGTAAGCGCCGAAGGTGTGGCACCAGACCCTGAAAAATTCACCATGATCAAGGACTGACCAAGACCCTCCACTATCAAGGAAGTGGCGCAGTTCCTCGGGCTGCTAGGTTACTACAGGAGATTCAAAAAGGGCTTCACAAACATAGCGGCACCCATGCAGGACCTCTTAATAGGCTAGTCCAAGAAGGCTAAGAACCCGAGTCCTCCATTCGAGTGGAGTAAAAGAGAAGAAGAATCCTTCACTCGGTTGAAGATGGCTCTTATGGGAGACAAAGTCCTGGCCTACCCTGACTATGGCCAACCCTTTATACTCTATATGGATGCTAGCAACATGGGATTGGGAGCAGTGCTGTCCTAGGTACAGCACTGCAGAGAGAGAGTGATTGCCTACGCCAGCAGGAAGCTTCGTCAGACAGAAAGGAACCCTGACAACTATAGTTCCTTTAAACTGGAGTTTCTCGCCATAGTCTGGGCAGTAACAGAGCACTTCAAACACTACCTGGCTACAGCGAAGTTTACCATTTATACGGATAATAATCCGCTGACCCACCTTGAAACGGTGAAGCTAGGTGCGTTGGAGCAGCGATAGATGGTTCGGCTGTCCAACTACGAGTTTACCATCAAATACCAGGCGGGGCATAAAACCGCTAAAGCTGATGAGCTGTCCAGGATGCCCAACTTGCAGGAGGGGGAGAAGACCAGGAGGAACGTGAAGAAAACGAGTTAGCAGCCTTCCTGCACCCGGGAGCGGCCAAGTGCTCTCACTGCTTGAGGGACAAGCGCTATACCGTGCAAGAGGCAACGATTAACCCATTGTACCATCATGGATGGGCAGAAATGCAGGATAGCGATCCGACAGTCCACCTAGTAAAGAAATTGCTAGCACAAGCTGATTCACACCCTGGTCCAGATGCTCCACAAGAGACCCAACAGTTGTGGAAGGAGAATGGCAAGCTTTTCATCTATGAGAAGAAGCTGTGTTGGAGAAGCATCAACTCCCGAACCCACGAACTGGTCTGGCAGGTGGTAGTCCCGAAGCGGGATGCGCCAATGATCTTAGAAGCGTACCACGATGGAGCAGGACACTTCGGGTGGAAGAAGTTGGAATGCCTACTATGTGAGCGATTCTACTGGGTTGGCATGAGGAAAGCAATATAGAAATGGTGTCTAGAATGTGGTCCATGCAACCTGAGACAGAAAGACCATGATAGCCAGAAGGCTCCCCTTCTGCACATAGTCACCAAACAACCGCTTGAGCTGGTAGCCTTGAACCACATGAAGCTGGCCCTGGTCAGGCTATGTCTACGCCGTCACCATAGTAGACCACTACTCCCGGTTCCTGGTAGTAGTACCAGTGAATAATCAGACGGCGAATACAGCAACCAAAGCATTTCAATAACACTTTTGTCGCCAGCATTGTTACCCTGAACGAGTGCTTACCAACCAAGGCCCAGCCATTGAAGCAGAAGTGTTCCAGGAGATCTGTAACCTGTATGGCTGCAAGAAAATAAGAACCATGCTGTATCATCCCCAGACCAATGGGTTATGCGAGAAAATGAACCAGGTAGTAATAGACCTGTTGAAGACTCTGTCCCTGTAAGAGCATAGCCTGTGGCCAGAGAAGTTACCAGATTTGGTAGACTTATATAACCACATCCCGGTGAACTCCTCCAACTGTACACTCACCTACCTGATGAAGGCAAGACCTGGCAAGTTACCCATTGACCTGGACATTGGAGTTTTAACACCGGAGACGACATCACCAGATGCAGACTGGGATACGGAGCGGCAGCAACAATATCATAAGGTGCAGGAATGTGTAGAGATAAGTTTGCCCCAGGCAAGACAGAGGCAGGAAAGAAATTATAATAAGCACGCCCCTGCAGTTCCCTTGTCACCTGGAGAGCACATATTCAAAAGGAAGAGACGAGTTCACAAACTAGACGACCAGTGGGAGACTGAGCCATACACCGTTTTATGTTCAGATTTTGATAACACCAATGTGTGACTCATCAGTAAAGCAGTTTCTAGGGATCATCTAAAACCATTCTCTGACCAAATAAGGGAAGGGATTGAAGACCAAGACATTCCTCAGCCAGTGGAAGAGGTGGAGGAAAAGATCAGCACAGTACTCGGCGAGTTCACTCCAAATTGGAAAAGGGTGAACCAGGCCATAGTCATGCCCGTTTTGACCTTTCCCCAGCTAGTAGTGCCAGAAAGAGACGCGACTCAAGAGCAGCCTGAAGACCAGCAGGCTCAAGCAGCAGATGCCACACCAGCAGCGGAGCAAGAGAATCCATCCCCTGCCAGCAGCGAATCTGTCATGCCCACGGTGAGCATCAGTGGTCGTAGAACATCAGGTATACCCGTGCTACGTAGAGTCACCCATAGCGCAGTCAATAGAGAGCGCACTACACCAGTACCAGTGCTATGAAAGTCTACCCGTAGTACCCTAGGTCAAATCCCATAAAGTTCTGCATGTAAATAGATTGTGTAAATAAGATATGTAAATATGTAATGTAAGTACGTAACCGTCAAGCATATGAGCCTACAGAGACTCTATTTTACTTGATTTAATGGACGATTGGGTCACTGGACTCGTTGTGACCAGGTCAATACTTGTGTATAGTAACCAACCTGGCTCAGGAATGAACAAAGGACAATGATGCATGGACTAATCATCACCAGGACTAATTTTGAGCTTTGGTTTTTGTAATTTTTATTTTTGAAATCTTGTAAATAGTTATGATTGTTCACTTGTTAATATGTTTATAATTCCTCAGTCGGGGAGTACTGAATTTCACTAGGGGGAATGTGGCACCCCTGGAGTCCGGTTGCCACAGTGACATTGCCTCCCTCACAGGGAGGAATATCATGCCTGGAAGCAAGGAGGGGTCCCCTTAGCAGGTGTCAGCAGGAGAGAAGTCGAGCAGAACCTGGGGAGTGGAGCTGTGATTAAAGTCGCTCCAGAGCTGAGCGCTAGGGACCGGATACCAGAGCCCGTGGTTGCGTGGGTACTGAAGTCCCAGCAGCTAAATCCGGAGGGCAGGGGACTGCAGGTCTCCTGGCCCGATCTAATACCCGGTGGCACAGCAGCATACCAGAGCCTGGAGCCGACACAAAGGGGCGACACCTGTGATGGGCTTGAGCTGCCTGCCATGCGGGCAACGGTTTGTTTTTAAAAAAAGAGAGAGACAGTTAGCAGCAGGAGGGTGAGCTGTTAGGCAGCGAGGAAAAAAAGGGAAGACAGTGCAGAAGGGAGGGCTCTTTATCTACCTGGCCAGGTGTATTCAAAATTGCTTCCAGGCTGCCCTGCTCTCCATCATAATCTGTTACCAGTGCCCCAGTCTGTGCTATCAACCATCAAGTAAAGGAAAAGAAAACTACAGTTCTTGTGTCCTCCTGTGATCTCTTGTGCCCTGAGTCCTGCACCACAAGGTACACGAAGCCTGACATAAACAGAACAGGTAGCCCTGGGGCCCCGCTCCACCTGTGGGGAGCAGAACCATCCCAGCTGCTTTACAGTCACGGAGTCGTGTCTCGGCCCCGTGACTTCCTCAAAGAACTGTCCAGCCCGGTTTCGAGTACCCCATGGCCCTGGTGGGCGTGTCACTATGATCACTAGCAAGCACAGTATTTAGGGGATTAAAGCACCAGAAGCCGTGCGGGCACCGCTCCTGGCAGTGAGTGCCTGGTAGCAGCTGTCAGAATCGGTTGACACCCGCCCAGTGGTGATTGCGAGCACAGCCTCTGTGCGCACAAAATTGCCATGATGTCTCCTTACGTCCAAGGTAAATACCTAGCAACCTGGACGTATGGATATTTTCAAGGTCGAGAAAGCGTTAAAAAGCAGTTCAACAAATCCACAAAATGACAGTACTACCAATAAATCTATGGCACATTAAGCATCCCAAAGAACAAAGGCAACCAGCTCAAGTCCTGCATGCAATTGTGACCCTTGGTGCTGGATTGCTAATTGACAAAGCTTACAAAGTGGAAATATTTATCTAAAACGTTCCAGCTCAACGAGAGAAAAAATATTAATCTTTATTGAAACAATAAAGAGAAACTCTCAGTACGATTTTGCAATGTAAAGTAAAGACATCGTGGTGATGGCGCTGTAATACAGATTACAATGATTCCTTTGATGAAGAAATCCGCTTTGTTGGGCTTTTTTTACTCACCATTTGTAATTTTATTCTATTTAGATTTTGATGCCCCACGGCTGGACTGTACACTGGGTCTTTGCCTTCCTGTCCTTGATTCCTCAACCCCCTCCACCTGCCTCCAGCCTTTGAATAACTGGCCTCCCCTGTATGAAATCTCAGCAGTGAGGCAGGCACTGGAGCATCTCAGAAGACCTAATTAGTAGAAAACTTCAAATGCTGATTACTGAAATACAACAAAGCGGATTTCTTCACCAAAGTCATCAATGTAATCAGTATTACAGCGGCATTGCAGTAATGTCTGTACTTTACATTGCAAAATCGAGCTGACCGGTTTTCTTTAAAATTTCGAAATCTAAGTGAAAGAATAATAATTAAAACCTATGCATTTCAAATGCAAACATGAATTCTTAGTCACGACATGACGAAGGATGCAAGTTTGCATTCAAAACACATTTTTTCTTATTATTTCAAGTATGTTCTGAAGTTTTAGTGCTTCATTAAAAATTAATTATTTTACTCTTGTTAAGCTGGAACGTTTTGGATAAATAATACACATTAGGCACCCTACCTGCTTTTTTCAGACCAACTGAAGTTGCGGAAGGACAGTGGTGAGGTCTCAAGTCCCATTTTGCACCTCCTAAGGCTATGTGCACACGTTGCGGAATTGCCGCAGAAATTTCC
>VIAB01047564.1:0-12615 GCA_009801035.1 Oophaga pumilio | reverse complement strand
TCTGCACCAATTGTGAAAGATAATTTTTCTTGGTTATTAGCAAAGTCTTGCCCAGAGGAATGTCTCTTAAAAGGACTGGGGCTTCTTCAATAATCCTGGCTGGGTAAATGATGTGCTGAGGCTCCTACACAGAATCGGTCACATCACTGGATTGGGACAGAGCATCTGCTTTTACATTCAAGATCTACAATAAAATAATTTCGCTCAGCCAATAAAAACAGTTGGGAGAAAAAACCTCAAGAGACACTGCCCCAGCAACGATAGATAAGGCATCGACCTCCAAGAGTAACTGCTTATTGGGATAGGGGAGATGCAGTACCAAAGAACTCGCGAAGGCCTCTTTTAAATGATGGAAGGCCGACATGAGCGACTCAGACCCCTTTCTCAGTTAGGGCGGAGATAGGTGCAATAAGGGATGAGAAGTGCAGAATAAATTGCCTTTAGAAGCTGGCAAAAACCATGAAGGCTGGATGGCAAGCAGACCCTGAGGCCAAGGCCAGGATAGAGCAGCAGAAACCTTCTCTGGATCAAGACCTTTGTTGGAAACAATGTAGCCAAGGAAAGGGAAGAAGGCAAAGACACATTTGGATAACTTGGCAAACAAACTGTTCTCCTGGAGACACTACAGGACCTGACGGACATGTCTTCCGTGGGAAGGAAAATTCAGGGAAAAAGGCTAAGTTCACACTGAGCATTTTTTTTGCAGCTTTTTTTATTCAAATTTTCAGATGGGTTTTACAGTACCAGCAAAATCTATGAGATTCTGTGCATGTTTTTTGCACAAAGGAGCATGTCACTTCTTTCAGCATTTTTTTACCCATTGAAATGAATAGGTGGTGAAAAAACACTGAAAAAACGCACCAAATATGCAGGTATCAGGTTTGGCTGCGTTTTTGGTGTCAAAACCTGATTATATAGAATATAACTTTTTTCAACACTAAGCTTTATCAGAATGCACAAGAGACAAATCTAGCATGCCAAAACCACAGCAAAGACTGCACAAAAAAAGCATAAAAAACGCATCAAAAAATTGCAAGGATAACATGCTTTTTTTTCCTGCAGTTTCTTTCCTGCCAAGAGATCAGGTTTTGCTGCAGAAAAGAAACACTGAAAAAACACCTAGTGTGAACTTAGCCTAAATAAGGTTATTGTCCATATAGACAACTACTTAAACACGTGGAGTGCATTACACAGTTCTAAGGGCATGACAAGATACTCATAGTGACCATCATGGGTATTAAAGGCCGGTTTCCATTCATCAGCCTTACGGATACGAATCAAGTTGTAAGCCCCTCGCAGATCCAATTTAGAGAAAATTATAGCTCCATGGATACTGTCAGATGGCTCAGAAATCAAAGGCAAGGGGTACTTATTCTTTATAGTGATTTACTTAAGACCTCAATAGTCTATACAGGGTGTAGAGAACCATCCTTCTTAGTCACGAAGAAGTCGGTACTGGCAGGAGAAGAGGACTTATGGATTAATCCCTTGACTAAATTCTCTTGGATGTATTCAGACATGGCTCAAGTCTCAGGTAGACACATGAGATACATCAGCCCCCAGGGTGGTGAAGTGCCAGGAAGAAGTTGGACAGGACAGTCATAAGGTCTGTAAGGAAGCAGGATCTCAGCCTTCTTTTCACAGATGTCTGCAGAGGCATGAAAATGGATGGTCAAGGAAGCAAGGTTCAAAGGCACAGGTGGCAGAGTCTTGGGCATGAGCATAGCTAAGCAGTTGGAGGCACAGTGCAATCCCCAATGAAGTACCTAGCTGGATGACCAGTCAATAACTGGCACTTGTAGACTCAGCCATGGAAGGCCCAGGAGAACAGAATTTTCACATCTGGGTAGCACATGAAAGGAAATCCTCTTAGTATGCAGGACTCACTCCAATCTGAAGGTAACAGTCCGGGGATGATCCAGGTGTTGTATAGGCAGACCAGATTCAGATGAAAGAAGTTGTCCACGGAGCCAGAATCCACATGGACAGCAGCGGAAAGGGACCTCTCCTGTCAGGTCAGGGTAACTTCAGTCAGTAGCTTTGGAGAGCAATTACTCTCATCTATCATCTTCTCTCTAGCCAACCCTAGGTTCTGTAGTATCCTGGTCTCACAGGGCACTGCAGAGCAAAATTTTCATTTCCTCCACAGTACATACAAACTTTCGCTCTGTACCTCCACTGTCATTTCTGTACAGACGGTTTGGCCCACTCAACCTACATCGGTTCAGTGACTGGTGGTGCAACTTGCGGTAGCAAAGGGAGCTGGAAGTTTCAAGCCAGTCCGGGGGGTCTTTTGGCAAGAGGAGACGCTGGAGCTTGCTCCTGAGATTGCTCAGGGAATCAGAGAGGTTGACTGACTATAGGTAAGTTGGACAGATGTGGTAGAGGTGGAAGGCAGTGCGGACATTGTGGCCAAGAGATCCTGCAAATGGGTAGTCCCCACATTGATGGCCTGCATAAGCTGGTCCTGACACTCACGCTGAGAGCAGACCGCCTTGTTCAGTACTTGTCCATTTGGAATCCCTGAGTCCCGATTTGTCAGTTTGGTCCATGGCCCGAAAGTAATGTAACTCTGGTGAGTGTGGACCCACTGCACTACAGACTGGGTTTACCCTGGAGAGGCATGACTAAGTGTCTATCGGTTCTTCACTAAGGCTTCTGATGAGGTTAGGCTGGGCTGTCGGTAGACAGAAGGTACCAATATAAGGCAATCTCCGGAACAGCAGCAGCTGGCCAGAGGATCAGAGGTGCAGGTATGAGGTACAGGATGGAAAAGACAAAGATGTGGTCAGATAATCAGAGGTCAAGGCAGGTGGCAGAGGTTCAATACACGTAGATGAGGTTAGGATCAGAGAGGTCAGACAAGACAGATAAATAGGTCAGGTCATTAACAGGAGACAGAATATGGAGGAATACATAAACAAGGCACCAGCAAGCTAGGAACCAACGTTCGGGCAAAGAGTGGTGAGAGGAGCTCCTTCATTCCTTCATCCAAATGGATAGGGTTTATTCTCTGAAGGGCGGCCGATATACTTACTAGCGTGCCACTTTTTTAGTTCCCTGTATGCACAGGCACTTTATATTCAAGGCTTTCTGACTGATTTTTTGCTGATTGCAGCTGGATCATCTTATCTTATTAATACCTCTATCATAATAGTTGCTTGTTATACGAGTTTGAGATAGGATATACTTACTAGCGTGCCACTTTTTTAGTTCCCTGTTTTGCAATTAATATGTTTTAGCTCTATTAAGAGGTCATGCACAGGCACTTTATATTCAAGGCTTTCTGACTGTTTTTTTGCTTATTGCAGCTGGATCATCTTATCTTTTTAATACCTCTATCATAACAGTTGCTTGTTATACGAGTCTGAGATAGGATATACTTACTAGCGTGCCACTTTTTTAGTTCCCTGTATTGAATTTTTACAATCTTTCTAATATATTTTGAAATAAAAATTTATTGAATTTTATATTTTGCAATGGACTCTCTTTTCCTGAAATTTTTTTTTGGGGGGATGTGTTGTGTTATCATGCTTTTGTAGAGAAAATTATTGCCTTAAAAAATATTTGGTGTGAATACAAGACTGTATTTTTGACATATCTAAAAGAGTAGTTAAACATTTTTATTATATTTTCATATTTAGTAGGCACGTGAATTACCTGTTAACTGGTGGTTTTCTGAATCTTACAACCCCATTGATCTCGCACTAAACCACCGAGAACTGCACAGTTCATCAGAAAAGAGTGCACAGCTTTGTCTATGAAGCCTATATTTGCATAGGCTTCAGTAGATTCAGATTCAATAGAAAGCACCGTTTTATAGTTTCATAGATTTAAGGTTGAAAGAAGACACAATTACATTGCGTTCAACCTATAATATAACATGTAGATCCAGACAAAAGCAAAAACCCTGAGGCACATGGGAAAAATTATTTTCTGTCTCCATATATGGCAATCAGATTTGAGAAAGCATAAATATAGACGTATGCTTTCTATTGAGTCTATACTCTGGGCTATGTGTTCACTCAAAACAGGAGCTGTGCTCTCCTGTAGTCTGCGCTGCTCACTCCTATCTGTTGTGCTGCTCGCTCCTGTCTACTCCTATCCACTTCTTGGGGGTCTAGTGTGCAAATGGAAAGGGGGCCCATACCCCTACAAATCTGCAGGTAATTGAAGGGCCTGCTAAACATGAATCAATAAGAAAGTTTAGTTACTCTTTAAGGATTCCATTTCTTAGTAATTCATGTCAAATAAAATGAGCAAACTACTGCAGCATAAATGATAATTATACTGTCTATCGCACAGCAGACGAGACAACTGATCTATATGAGTCATTTGACAAACACTAATATTTATGTTATAGAAAGAACAGATGTACATTTCCATTTATGTAATATTAATTGTTTTCTTTGCATATAGAGGCAGACACAATAACAATGTTCAGTAAATGTCTGATTTGGTGATTTGGGAATTAATGGCTAATATAAACAATCAAATTACAGGATGGAGTTTTCATCAAAAATCCTACTTAAAAAACATTATTTAAAGTATTGCAGAATAAAGTTTCGAATGACAAAGCACAGTAATAAAATGACAACAAACAGATTGTGTCTTACCCTGTATATATAATTTGCTAAGAAATTAATTCTACTTAGTTATGTTTATAAATATTTTTTTTTCCTGAGAAGACACTTTTTGATTGCTTCTATTTTATATACACAAGAAACTCCAATTCTCTTTTGAGATAATTACTTTTTAACACTGCATTTAATTTTCTCTAGAATTTAACACTCAGTTTGCTAATTTTTCACTGGCAGATTGATGGTATTATATAATATAGTACTATAACTAGTACATTACGAATTTCTGTGGAAACAAGACAGGGAGCTTTGCGCTAAATACCATGTCTTATTTTCAATTCATACTTCCTTAAATCATCCACCAGTTTGCATTTACAGTCAATATTTTAGCTCTTCCATGGAGAGACTCATCTATATATGATGGTACATGGAACAAATGCATGGAAATTTAGAAATATATTTGAAAGTTAATGTACAATTCTCCTGATTAATTTTTACATTTTATCTCCTATTCTGATTACCAAAATGTTAAAAATATATTATTTTCTTTTACCTAAAAATGTATTCAATTTTCTATTCATTTAGTCAATTTTACCTGTGGTGACTTAAAAAAATCTGTAAATTTAGGCTGTATTTATTATATTCCTGTACCGGAGATATACAGTGCATTGAAAAAGTATTCATATCCCATGAACTTTTCTACATTAACAAACTTAAATGTATTTTATTGGGATGAAATGTGATATAACAACATAAATTAGCAAGTATTTGTAAAGTGTAAAGAAAATGATACATGGTTTTCTAATTATTTTAAAAATATAAATTTGAAAATTATGATGTGCATTAGTATTCATCCCCTGTAGTCTGATACCCCTAAATAAACTCCTGAGTGACCACTTGTTTACAGAAGTCATATAATTAGTAAATCGATTACACCCGTGTAATTTATTCTCAGTGTAACTACAGAACATTAGGGATCAAACAGCAGCATGAAAATAAAGTAAGGCTGGGTTCACATTGTGTTAATGGCAATGAGCTGATGGCATCCGTTACATAGCGGAACTAAAGCTATGTAACGGATGCGTTAGCGCACCCATAGACTGCCATTATGTAGCGCATCGCTAACGCATGTCATAATCGGCATGCGTTAGCGATGTGCCGTCATTCTGTGACGGACCCTCGGACGCGGTCTGCAGCGTTCGGGGGTCCGTCACCGCTAGCACAGATGGAGCACCTGCGCTAGCACGATCGCGTAACGCGATTTTTAAAAGACCCTTTTGTTAGCGCAGTCCGTTTAACGTATGCATTAAGCGGACTACATTAACGCAATGCGAACCTAGCCTTACACATCAGATAGGGCAGGGATAAAGTTGTGGAGAAGAGTAAAGCAGGATTAAGTTGTAAAATTATAGCTCAATCTCTGAACATTTTATGGAGCACTGTTCAACCTATCATCCAAAAATGGAATGAGTAGTGCACAACTGCAAACCTACCAATGCATAGCTGTCCACCTAAACTGACATCCAAAACAATAGGAGAGCAGTAATTAGAGAAGCAGCCAAGAGAGCCATGATCACTTTGGAGGAGATGCTGAGATCAACAGCTCAGGTGAGAGAATCTGTCCACAGGACAACTGTTAGCCATATGCTCTACGAACCTGGCCTTTATGGAAGAGTGGCAAGTAGAAAGTCATTTTTGAAAGCAAGCCATAAGAAGTCCCGTTTGCAGTTTGCAAAAAGCCATGCAGTGGACACAGCTATCATGTAGAAGACGGTGTTCTGGTCAGATGAGACCAAAATTTACATAAAAAAATATACCCTTAAAAAATTCCTCCTGGATCTGACCCAACTACCAGACTATACTATTTGCCAGCTTGCACCATCGAACAGCAGCTAACTCTGTGGCCCCAGCCTATGGGTCCTTGTTAAGTCCAGATCCCTGTATAGGGGTTAATAAGTGAAGGCCAGTGCAACCCCTGGGATCTGGGAAATGGAGAAGCTAGTGCTAAGCCTGTTCATGGAAGCTCTCTACAAAGCTGCCAAGTGCTCCCGTTACAGTCAGCATTTGGCATCTGCAATGTGTAACCAGCTGCCACAGGTGATACCAGCAGATTGCTGTTGGTTTCCAGAGTCATCATTGTGAAGAGGGGGGAATTCATCTTTGATGATTAGTCAAAGGGATTTTCTCAAAATAATAAATAGTTAAAATTGCAAAGTGTTTGTAAGAACAAGCAGTTTTACAATTGACTGCTTATTAAAAAATCCTCATCTTTCTCAAGGACGAACGGATTTTTAATTGTATTGTGTACGGCTTGTTGTCTAGGTTACTGACTACCTCTTCAGTTTATCAGCTGTGGATGGTCTTCCCTTCTTGCCTGCTCTGCTTTTCTTGCCTAGGCAATTGCTGGATTCAGCCATCTTTACTGTTACTGAGCTCGTTTGACGCTGAATAATAAAATCTACCTCTGCTTGCACCAACAGAAAGTAGACAGATCGGACCAGTAGCCCAACCATGCTGCTGGTCCAAAATTTTAGTCATCAGACGCACACTGCCACCCAGAAAGCAGGAAGAGAGAGACAGGGGAGTGTTATGCTTCTAAATGGCTTATAACATTCTAAAACTTGGGTATGCTAAAATTATTTTACCTTTCATGCTGCTTCCACAAAAGAATAAATATGGCACAAGATCCTAGGAGACCTGCTATTTGCAGAAGTTAGTTGCCGCTATAAGACAAGACTTTTCATCAAACAGTGATTTTTTTTTTACTCATTATGTAGAGGAATGTTTTCGTAAGATGCAATCATTTTGATAATGGTTATTAATGGCAGGTAAAACAACAAGCTATATATTGATATCACGAAAATTTCAACAAGGCAATAGTTCTTGATTAAGAATAAAAAATAATGAAAGCAAAATCTGTTGAACAAATAATCCATAACTCACTCTGATTATTTACCAGTGCATTTTCCTTTATGATTGATTTAAACTGGCAGCACTTTCTTCATGAACATTTTTATTACACATTTTTCTTGTAATGCTATTTAACAAATATAAAATGGACAGATGGAAATTAGTATGCAAATCAGATACTCTGTAATTGATGCAGGTTCTCTATTAAACGCTACGCATGCATTACTTAACTTTGTTATGCCAGAAACTTCTGCAACATGAAAACATTTTATTATGTCATAAAACAAAGTGGCATTTTTCTACCATAAAAAAATGAAAGTTTATATAAAAAAAACTATAAAAACACACAACTGTTGAATATATTTAAAGGGGTTGGAGGTGTTATTTTTACTTTAACAGATGTGTTGGAGACTTGACTTTGTGGCACTTCTATATAAGTAATACAGGTTCTACTCCTGTACTTTTTAGTGCAGCCTTCCTCACACTACAACGCTCTCCTCCTCTCAAAATGGCTGCTGATGGAGAAGCATACGACCAAACCTTTCAGCCTCCTACATTTGAGAAACAACTTTCCAATGGGAAGTATTTTTCAACTGGAGTAGACTGATGGACAAGTTTGGTTGCATGCTTTTCCATCGTGATGGAGAATTGGAGAACAGCAGATAGTTGCAGTTTTTGAAGAATGTGGCACTATGAAGTGCAGGAGGAGAATCTGTATTACTATATATTAGTAAATGCCACAAAGTCATGTCCCCAATTTGGTAAGATAAAAAAACTGGCCAAGCCTCCTGACGTAGGTGTTCTAGCTAATCTATAAGACACAAATACATGGAATTGCTCCCTTGATATGGTATTGGGGTAATTTGTCAAGACTTAAATAAGGTACAGTAAACTACACCTCTCAATAAATTTTAGACATATTTGGGCAGTCTAAGCATGAGAAAATGAAAGCATATCAGCAACAATATATGGCACCTTTGTGGTTTGCATAGTAGAAAATTTGTTGTCTTAATGGTTTGTCATGCTAACTTTTTTGAAAAGCTCATGAGACTGGAAGAAAAGCATCCTTGAGCCAACTTTGGCACCTTTTTGTTTCAAAGAAACTGGTGTAGAATAATAAATTAATTATACAATAAAGACAAGAAAAGATAAAAATCTTATTATTTCAATAAATTGGTGCAAAATGAAACATGTATTTAAAAATAAAAAGCATTACTTTATAGGGAAATTCTTCAAGACTAGTACTTACTACACTACTCTTCATCAAAATCATGCTGAGCAGCACTGTTACGATTCATTTCTAGATTTGTGGCAGCTCTGGTTCCGCTATAATTTAAATGTAGCTTTTTTCATTTTGGACCAGCAAGAGTTAATGTCAGTTTCCTTGCTGGCAGCTGCTTTGTTGCTAGTCAGCTGATGTGGGTGCTGACCACTTCCACCATCTTTAAAAAGTCCGGTCTGCAAAAAATGTACTATGAGGAACGGTTACAGGATTTGGGAATGTTTAGCTTGCAAAAAAGAAGACTGACAGGAGAACTAATAGCTGTATACAAATATCTCAAGGGCTGTCACATTGTAGAAGGATCATCTTTATTCTCATTTGCACAAGGAAAGACTAGAAGCAATGGGATGAAACTGAATGGGAGGAGACACAAATTAGATATTAGAAAACCCTTTTTGACAGTTAGGGTGATCAATGAGTGGAACTTGCTGCCACGAGAGGTGGTGAGTTCTCTTTCAATGGAAGTCTTCAAATAGAGGCTGGACATACATCTGTCTGGGATGATTTAGTGAATCCTACTTTGAGCATTGGGTTGGACCAGATGACCCAGGAGGTCCATTCCAACTCTAACATGCTATGATTCTAAATCGTAGATAATATTATCCTGCGTATAGGACTCTTCATGAAGAGCAATAATACAATAATGAACAGATTAAAATACACAAATACGAATCACTGACTGGTACAGGGGGAGAGAGAACCTTGCCTGTGAGGGCTCAAAGTCTACAAGGGATGGGAAGGACACAGTAGGTGAGGGTAGAGCTAGTCATCCAGCAGTACAGTGTAGAAAGGGTTACTGCAAGATATAGGCTTGTCGGAAAAGGTAGGTCTTCAGGTTCCTTTTGAAGGTTTCCACGGTAGGCGAGAGTCTGATATGTTGGGGTTGAAAGTTATAGAAGAGAAATCTTGTTTTTGCAGATTCTTGACCCAGGAATGTATGGATCCGGGAAATAGTTTTGAGTTGGAATCGGCAGAAGGTGGAAAGGCTTGGATATATGGTTTGAAGGAGAGAGCACAGGGTTACCCCGAGGCAGCGAGTATGTGATTTTCATCACTATTTGGTCCATGCGGCCATTTTTTTTGCATTATGGTATTATCTATTTTTCTGTATGTAAAAATAACAACAGATCAGAAGGCAGTCTATTTTTCAATTTAATATAAAAAATCCCAACAGTAATTTTACAGGACCATTCAGACTCCATTTTCGATAGCTTTTAGCGTATAAGTCTGTTTTTTCTGTTTTGCAAACATCCGTAGAACCTCAGGAGAGTGTTTTTTTGTCTCGGCTCATCTAGCGCTGTTTGAGAGTGCAGATGCTAAAGAACCGAAAGAAACAGGAGGTTATGGGTACATCTATAGTCTCACAGTATGCAAAGGCCACTTACACACCTTGTGTGAGAAACTTCATCAACTCTCTGCCAAATTTTCTTCTGCCACCTAACAATAACTACATTTGATCTCCTGTTTGAGGAACTACGTATACCTGGACCTTATGTCCAGGGACACTTGTATGAGATGTCCCTGTATATGCAATTTTGTAACAACTAATGAAAGCAATTTTTTAATGTGATTGCTGATCTTTTCATTTTCTGTTTACACGTGTACTTGTAAATATTTGGAGACATGATGTCAGGATATGCAATTATTATGACCACATACAGAAATCCATATTGTTTAACACACTACCTGGTTAAATGCTGCAATAATAATTTTTTTTTCCATAGCTCCAAAATATTCTGCAGCAATTTACAATTAAGTGGGGGATGTGAAAACAATAAAGACATTACAAAGTAAGGCTGGGTTCACATTAGCATTCGAGTCCACAGCGTGGTGCTGCGGCCTTCTTTGCTTACTTCAACGTATGAAGGGATTCTGGTTAGTAGGGAGGTGATATCTGGTCCAGAGATGTAGATCTGTGTGTCATCAGCATAGAAGTCATACTGAAAGCCGTGAGATTCTATGAGCTGTCCGAGGCCGAAGGTGTAAATGGAGAAGAGCAGGGGCCCTAGGACTGAACCTTGCGGGACTCTGACAGATAGGGGGCGCAGTGAGAAGGTGGTATGTGAGTGGAAGACGCTGAATGTCCAGTCTGATAGGTATGATGCAATCCAAGATAGGGCCAAGTCTGTGATACCAAGAGATGAGAGGGTCTGTAGTAATAGGGAATGGTCCAATGTGTCAAAGGCAGAGGACAGGTCCAGGAGGAGGACAGATTATTGTCGCTTGGCCTTGGTGGTTAATAGGTCGCTGGTGACCATAGTTAGGGCAGTTTCAATGGAGTGGTGTGGCCGGAAGCCAGATTGTAAGCGGTCAAAAAGAAAGCAAGAAGAGAGGTGGGAGGACAGTCCAAGATGGACGTGTTGTTCTAGTAGTTTTGAGGCACAGAGGAGAAGTGATATAGGGCGATAGCTAGATACAGAGGATGGGTCAAGCGAGGGCTTTTTGAGGATAGGTGTGATTGAGGCATGTTTAAAGCTTGAGCGGAAAACACCAGTTGTTAGTGATAGGTTGAAACATGTGCTTAAACTCTTAGCAACATCTGCTGTACAACCATGATGGATGTACCCACTAACTGTTTAACCTGAGCTCAGGAGCTGACCCCACTCAAGACAGCACTGATGTTGGGTGTTGGCTGACATTTTCAATCTAAATTCTTTAGCTGGAGAAGGGTACATTTAAAAGGTAATCATACTTTCAAGTAACTTTTTAGAACAAATTGTCCTATTTATGTAAAGGGTACATGATGAATAACACTATTTCTGGCCATTGTATGACTTGTAGCCTGCATTTCCATTAGTTTTTCTTCCAGCTTTGTCTCTAATTTGCAATCTACCCTGAGCTAGTTGAATGAGAATAGCTGCAACAATTTCTACCATACAAAGCACAGCATACAGATATTAAATTATTTTATTCTTGATTGCTTAGTTAGCACACAGAGGCAGGCAGCAGAATGGAGAAAATTAGCAAAAAATAGTGATCAGTGTAGATATGAATGCAGCTCTGGAGTGAGGTTAGTGACTTGTTAGAAAGCTCAGCACGATCTCTCTGTGTCTCCCCTTGTCTGTTTCTTACTTCTTCTCTACAGAATATAATGGGCTGTGTCATATCACTGATGAGCTGGCAGTCCATCTTGCCTGAACAAAAGAGTGGATGATAAAGGCAGAGGGGAGAAGGAGAAGCATTGTTTAAATGTTGCGGGGAGGGAGATTTTTTTATTTTCTTTCTATCTCAGGTTTTGTCTTTCAAATTAAAACATGTACCATATTTTTCATAAGACGCGTCCCAAATTTTCAAAAGGAAAATAGGGAAAAAAAAATAATGTGTTAAATGGGGGTCCTTCTTATAGTCCAAATTCAGCTTACCGGTGGGGATCGGCACAGGTGCAGGAGTGGTCATAGGGGCTGTTAGGTGGTCCAGGCTAGTGTGGTGGCCTCTGGGAAATCCTATCCCAGGCTGAGGCGGCAGCGGTGCTGTGCTGGGGCAGCAGCAGCTCTCTGTGCTGGGGCGGACGAGATCTTGCTGCCGAGATCTGAATCTGAGCATGTGCCGGCCCCAGCGGCCATTTTCCCAGAGGCCACCGCATCGCAGCAATGGAGCTACGGGGGCCTCCGGGCTTTGACAAAATGCCGGTGGAGCCCCCCACACAGCACAGAGAGCCACCGCTACCCCAGCACAGAGCGCCGCCGCCCCAGCACAGAGCGCTGCCGCACAGAGCACCACTGCCGCAGCATTTGTAAGTATATTGAGACTATAAGACGGACCCCCATTTCCCCCCAAATTATTATGCAAATTGGTTTCAAGCGTCATAGCGTTTTTATGTTTTTTTTGTCAATGAAACCCATT